>BQNB010030319.1:41189-54977 GCA_026074375.1 Tanacetum coccineum
TAATAAAAGACTTAGAAAAATTTACAACATCTTTGTTAAATCCCGACACTTGCAAAAAGTTACTATTTATAGAAACTTTTTCTTTTAGGAAAGTTTTTAGTTTCAAAACGTTAATAGCGTCCCCTATATTTGTTAAATTTCCATATTCTCAAAATGTGCTAACTAGCCTCAATCGCTTAACTTCCTTGTCCGTTTTGCTAACTTTTCACCAAACTTACTATTTTTAGTAACTTTATCGCATTTCCTAAAATATGTTAATGACGTCTTTAATTGATACTAATCAATATATATATGTTACTATATGTTTTGCTAGAGTTTAGAAAGTTCAAAAATGTCCGAAAACCTATTTTACTATTCCAAACAGCACACTCTTTCATTTGGCCATAACTTGGCCGTTTTAAGTCCGATTTTAAAGTGTCATGCGAGTAAAACTATCTATTCGAAATGAGCTCTTCAAAAACTACCTTTACGTCTAATGAAAACATTTTTAGGTCTCTCAAAAACTCAAAACCATTTCGGGACAGCAAGCACTTTTTGTCTAAAACGCAACCAAAGTCCACCCAAACTTCACAATAGTGCCTAGTCTAGCCTAATCTCCATTCACAACTAATCCACTACAAAACCACATCCTAAACTAACCTAATCTCTATTGTTGCAACTCTCATCAACCCTCAATCTCACCAAGAACATGATATAAAACATAAACATAAAGTTGTAACAATTTTTACTTCCACTTTATAAAAGATGACAAAATATAAGTTTATTTCTTTTGTAAAAATAACACAAACACATAGATCTTTATGAACAAACATAGATTTACAAAGATAATAGGTGAAACCAAGCAAAGATCAAGAAGGACTTACAAATCAAGAAGAACAAGTAGTAAAAACACAAGATCTATACCCAAAAACTTTAGATCTATAAAAACCCCAAATAATCTTGCAAACCCTAATTTTATAAATCATGAAATCAAGGAATTAATGCTTCACAACACCTTAGATATAACTAGGAATAAACTTTGAACACTTGGATATTTCTAGAAATCAAAAGTTATGGAGTGGGTATGATGGTGGTGGTTGGTCGTGGGTTTCACAAGGAGTGGGAGAGAAAAGATTTTTGTTGTTGGCTGGAAATGAGATAATAACCTAATGTTGTGAATATATGATGGTATATATAGGCAAGAGCTAGGGTTTTAAGTTTCATGGATACCCACAAGTGACCAACACACACTAAAGGTGTGTATGTTGGTGGTTCGGCCAAAACTAGCCCCCAAAGACCCAAATGGGTTCAATTTTTAAGTCATGGCACACATGGATGTATAACTTGGTTTCTAGTTGATCAAATAGAGTCAAAGTGTGCAAGTAAACACATGGTTTTGTCAAACTTGAGAAATGGTGCATGAGAAGGACACTCTTATGTGTCACTTTCATGCACATGCATGAAGTTTTCAAGGAAAGATACCATTTAATTAATTTCAAGACTTATGCTTGCATTTGGTTTGAGTTTAGGCGTCTACATAAATATGAAGAGGGGTATGAACGAAATTTTTAGGCTTAGGGTATAATATTATCGATAACTTGAGTTTGCACGAAAAGATTTTGAGTTTTCGGGGCTCCGTTTGCTCAAAAACGTGAAAAAAGCAATTTAAGAGATAAAACCCTAAAATTAATATCGGGAGGGTTTAAAAATCACAAAACACTCAGGAAAGTTAAAATAACTCATATAATGCCTAAATAAATAAATAATCAATGTCGGAACGCGTCCGATGATGTTTTTCAGTTTTACGCGGTTTAACTTCCCGGTAAACTGCCAGATTTCAACGTAACGTATAATATTCAAAATAAATGACCGGAATGGGTCGGAATACTAATCGAGAATTTACGGGGTGTGACAAATCTGGAATTAGAGTCAATATTCCTGATTTTGCTGGGGAAAATTTGAGTCCCGAGGGGTTCATTGATTGGCTTGTTGCGGTTGAAGAGGTGTTCGAGTTCAAAGAAGTCCCTGAAAACAAGAGGGTTTTGTTGATTGCTACCAAAATTCGTGGTAGGGCATCCGCGTGGTGCTTGTTATAAATCTAGATTCACAATCTCGGTAGGTCGGGGAAGCTCAAAATAAGAATAAGCCATAATGATGAGGAGAGAGCTTTATTTAATTTTCAAAATTCTATTAAAAGGAAAAAATGAAAGGGAAATTATAAATGTGAGCTTCACCCTCTAATGTTGATTAGAGGGGAGTATTTATAGGTAAAACACAAGGACACTTTGGACTAATTACACTTTTAGTCCTTGTGTTTTAACTTAAACCAAAACTAGTGTAATTTCTATATAGACACCATATTTTTAATCCTAACAATCTTCCCCCAATATGGTGGAATATGTAATTACTTACAATGTATCCTACAAGTACAATTAGCTAAAGATATCTGCAGTTTGCTTTGTCTTCAACAAGTACTTTAGCTTGAACCTTTTCTTCACTTGTAGAGAATACAATGTAATCTGTATAAACTGAGTTGACTTCCCCCCAGTTCATACCACATGTCTTCAAGCAGTTCAACTGCTTCCCCTCAAACAGACAGCCATACGAAGCAAATATGAAACTTTGATGTAGTTGACAAATCTTCTAGCTATAACGATTTAAGCTCGCAGAGGAATTTATAAAAGATGAAGTAAACTACACTTAGCAGCAAATCTGACTTCTTCATTGCGGATTAGTAGCCAATCCATTTAGGGAAACATGCACATACTTCACACATTTGTTCCCCCTGATCGATGCAGTCTATCGAAATATTCAGCCAAAAACGATGATAGTCAAAAGAGTATGGAAGAGAATAACACAAGTACTCCTTTCTTCCCCCTGATTGCATTCTATGACCATCGAAAAAATCATAATCTGTACACGCCAGAATATTCGATAGAAAAATCCTGTATGAAGTCGCTTCTCCTCAGACTTATTCAATTCCAACCTTGTATTCTGTCGGCTCTTTGTAATGATTACAGATGCAGAAAATGCAGTATCACAAACTTGATGTTGAAGTAGAATACCCCAAACTTGTGACTTATGTCTTGTGCTATCCATGACTCCAAACTTATACTGAATACAACAACGTAATTCCTTGAAGTATAACTAGACCTAAGTCTCTTGATAAATCCTCAAATATTTGAGACACTAAGCACTACAATGTAACTCCTTCAAATGATAGCAAATGTGTGCATTGAGCACCAACTTCTGCGTTTATAGATAACACATTACTAGATTTGACAAGTCTTTATCAATCACCGGTTATAAGCTCGAACGTGTTATCTTTAAAAATCATCATCCAACCAACCCTGACTTTTAAGATATGATAAGTACACGCACCCGTGACATTCCACTTCAACTTCAAATAAATGATAACGAATCATCCCCGTAATTAATTCTTGCGATTAAATCCCAAGACTAGCCTTTTGAACGGTTTTCGTGAATCTTTATCCGGATCGTTTTAAGCAATAAGTGATGTTTTTGTTTTCGAGAAACAATTACTTTCAACAAAATTTGGTCCTTATAGAATTTAAGTTTAAAATTCGGTAAGCAGTATCAGTCCATATTCAGCCAAAGATAAATTTTGAGAAACATTATTTCCAGCCCATCACTTTGTACACAATTTATTCACAAAACATTTTGAACTGGCCCATCACTTGAAACAATTTATAAGCAGCCCAACACTTTTTCATAAAAGTCCCATTTATTCATTTTTAGAACCGGCCCAAGATGAACACAATTAAAATAAGCCCAAAAGAAAACTGGTTAACACTCAGCCCATCTACAAACCATACACAGATATAAGAGTTGCCAAACCCTAAGTTGTTAAAAAACACGCCCCCAACATTTGTTTTTCTCTCAAGTCTGCATCTCCCTTATCTCTACATCTCAAATCATACGCACCTATAAATCTCTCCCATAACCACTTCTTATCTATTCATTCCAAAACACCATTCACAAAAGAATAAATCTCTACATCTTAAAAAATATAACTAACTCCACCCTTATAACTCCCATCGAAACAACAAGAATAATGGAGCACCACCTTATATATCAGCCACTATTTGTTCACAGATCTTGTAACAACCAAGATCTCAGGTATGTTTATCTTGTCTTGTTTTTCCGTTTCTTGGTTCCACCGACGCAAAGAAGAACAAGAACAGTCTTGTTTTTATTCTTTCTTGATAGTTGTCGAACATTAAAAAGAAGTCATGCTTCTTATAGATCGATGATGATATATCTTTCTCTCGTGTTCTTGGTCTTTTAAAAGATCACAACTTTAATATCAAACACGAAAAGAGAAGAAATCTGAGATCATGACTTTGTTTGTTGTTTTTATGGTTCGAGTCTTATTGGAAGATAAAGTGATGGATGTTGTAGTTGTTTGGGTAAATAGGATGGGATGAGGATAGTAGAGGATTTGTTGTTGAAGTTGGATATGATTGTGGATATGTGTATGGTTCCGTCACTCTGTCGGTATTCTTTTTCGATAATTATTGTACTGAGTTAACTCGGTAAGAATCGAGTAAACTCAGTAATGACTCGGTGTCTATAAATTGAAAAAGTGAATTCCTTTGTACCAGTTAAGTTTATTGTGCTATTTGTACAAATTCGGTACATAGATTGTTGTATTTGTTGTAGCAGTGAAAACATAGATCTGTATACACTTTCTTTTCTTTTCCATTCTTGATAAAAGAAAAACAAATTTCGAAATCCATTCTCGGAAAAAGTATGAAACTCAGAAGAAGCAGTTTCAATATCGAGTTTGACTAAAGCTTTCGAGTTTGACCAGATCTGCCGAGTTTGACCAGAACTAACAAACTTTGACCAGTCAACTATCGAGTTTGACTTCCAAATTTGTCAGATGTGAAATTACTTCCGAGTTTGATCTTTAACCAGTTCCGAATATGTATAATCAGCACGTTAAAAATATATTTTATGCTCGAATCTCACCGAGTTTGTTCTTACGATAAAACCGTAAGCAACAAAACTCGATAAAATCAAACATAACAAAAATAAGCTGATAAATCAAAATAAGCATAAAACTCAGAATAAACTACTGAACTGAATCTGATATGAATCTGGACTGAATCTGACTGAAAATCCACACGAACTGAATCTGATTAAAATAAGCTTAAATAAGTCAAATAAACTGAACCGAATAAGCTCTAAAACATTACAAATCGCTCCTGTAGCTCTCGTACCACTTGTTATAAATCTCGATTCATGATCTTGAGAGGTCGGGGAAGCTCAAAATAAGAATAAGCCATAATGATAAGGAGAGAGCTTTATTTAATTTTCAAAGTTTTATTAAAAGGAAAAATGAAAAGGAAATTACAAATGTGAGCTTCACCCTCTAATGTTGATTAGAGGGGAGTATTTATAGGTAAACACAGGGACACTTTGGACTAATTACACTTTTAGTCCTTGTGTTTTAACTTAAACCAAAACTAGTGTAATTTCCATATAGACACCATATTTTTAATCCTAACAGTGGCAACAATTGAGACTGACAAGGGAGAGGGTTGGAAAGCCAAGGATCACAAGTTAGTAGAAGATGAAGAAATGCATGAGGGCTAATTTTATTCCTCATAATTACCAACGGCAGATGTACCAGCGGTTACAGAATCTGAAACAGGGGTCCAAATCTATTGAAGATTATACAACCAAATTTTACCAGTTAATTGCAAGGAATGACATTCCAGATCATGGATTCTGTTAACATGTTTGATCCAATGACACTTTCTGATGCATAACAGCGTGCATTAGCTTTTGAGAAGCAGAACCACCGAGTGGGAAGTTTATCCTCTCCTACCATAACAAGTGCTTTTGGTTCAGGTAATGTGGCATCTCGTTCTGCTCCTAGTCAGGCTAAAGCAGGTGGTGGCAATACTGGACCAGTTTCTAGAGCAAGCGGTAGTAGTGGGTTGAAGTGCTTTAACTGTGTTGAACTTGGTCACCGACAGTCAAAATGTAAGAAGCCTGGTAAGAAACACTTATTTGATGATCCGGAGGGAGATGATGATGCGGCTTATAAAGAGTATGAAGAAGCCTTAGTTTATGATGAAGAACCCAGGTGTGAGGAGGAGTATGTGTCTGGAGATGTGGGGGTGAATTTGGTGGTAAAGCGCTCTTGCTTAATACCCAAAACTGATGGAGATGATTGGGTAAGGTTTGCACTTTTGTTTGTGATTTTGGTAGTTGTGATAATTTAATAGCTGCAGAAGCAGTCCAAAAGCTAGGATTGTAGACTGAAAATCATCCCAAACCTTATAAGTTATAGTGGCTTAAGAAAGGCGGTGATGTAACAGTTTTTAAGCGTGTCCATATTCTATTTTTTGTGGGAAACACTTATAAGGATAATGTGGTGTGATGCGGTGCCCATGGATGCTTGTCACTTGTTGTTGGGTAGACCTTGAGAGTATGATCGTCATATAACTCACAATGGGAGAACTAATACTTATAGTTTCCTATTTGGGGGAGTGAAGATTACTTTGATGCCCAATAAACCCAAGGAAGTAATTAGTAAACCCACTGGTACTTTACTAACACTTTTGCAGTTTGAAGATGAGCTGGAGATGGGAGACGATGTTTTTATGCTAATAGGGAAGGAGGTTGCAAGAGATAGTGAAATTCCTGAAGCCATGATATCTTTACTTGAGGAATTTTTAGATGTTTTCCTTGATAAGTTACCTGATTGATTGCCACCATTGCGTGACATCCAACATCATATTGATTTAGAGCCTGGGTCACAATTGCCTAACAGGCCACATTACAGGATGAGCCCAGGAGAGCATGAGGAGTTGCGTAGGCAGGTTGAGGAGTTGGTTTCTAAGGGTCACGTTCGTGAGAGCATGATCCTGTGTGCTATTCCTGCCCTATTGACTCCCAAGAAGGATGGTACATGGTGTATGTGTGTTGATAGTCGAGCCATCAACAAGATTACTATGATGTACAGGTTTCCTATTCCTTGCCTTGATGATTTGCTTGACCAGATTAGTGGTGTTACTATTTTTACAAAGCTGGATTTGAAGAGTGGGTATTACCAGATTCGTCTTAGACCTGGTGATGAATGGAATATCGCTTTCAAGATGCGTGAAGGGTTGTATGAGTGGTTGGTGATTGCTTTTGGTTTATCAAATGCACCAAGTACATTTATGCGTGTGATGAATCAATTGTTCATGCCTTTTATTGGCAAGTTTGTGGTTGTTTACTTTGATGACATCCTTATTTATAGTGCTTCTTTTAATGAGCATGTCACCCATGTGAGGCAGGTCTTGACCTTGCTTCGAAAGGATAGTTTTTATGCGGCCACAAAGAAGTGTGTGTTCATGACCCCTAAAGTTTTGTTTTTGGGGTATGTTGTTTCTGGTAAGGGCATACATGTGGATGAGTCTAAAGTAGCAGTTGTTCAAGAGTGGCCAACTCTAACTACCATTACTGAAGTTTGAAGTTTTCATGATCTTGCTTCTTTCTATAGGCGATTTATTCCTAATTTTAGTTCCATTATGGCCCCTTTGACAGATTGCATGAAGGAAAAGTCATTTGTTTAGACGGAGGAAGCAGAGTTGGCTTTTTAGGTAGTCAAAGAAAAGCTTACTACAGCACCAATCTTGATATTGCCTGACTTTTCTAAGGTTTTTGAGCTTCATACTGATGCCTTAAAGGTTGCTATTGGTGGGGTTCTTAGTCAAGGTGGGCGACCTGTTGCCTATTTTAGTGCGAAGTTGACAGAGCCGAAGTCTATGTACACTACTTATGACTTGGAGTTTTATGCAGTGGTCCAAGCTGTGAAGCATTGGCGCCATTAATTATTTCGTAAGGAGTTTGTTTTGTTCACCGATCATGAATCCTTAAGGCATATTCGTACTCAAGATAAGGTGTCCTATAAGCATGGGCGTTGGTTGGCATTTCTTGAGAAGTTTACTTTTGTGGTGAAACACAAAACTGGTGTTGCCAATCGAGCTGCTGATGCCTTAAGCAGGAGGAGTGGTTTGCTTGTAACAATGCAGGTTGATGTTCCACGACTCGATGTCATTCGTGACATGGTGACTGTGGACCCATATTTTTCAGTTGTTTTGCAAGGTGTGCAGGCTGGGGAGAAGCCAGATTTCTTTCTGCGTGATGGGTTCCTTTTCAAAGGGAATCAACTATGTATTCCTGATTCAAGTCTTCGCTTGCAAATTATTCAGGAATTACATGACGAGGGGCATGTTGGTCATGATCGCACTTTGAAATTGGTGTAAGCTTCTTATTTCTGGCCCACTATAAGGAAAGAGGTGGATCGTTATGTCAAGAGGTGTCGTGTGTGCCATGTCTCGAAGGGTACGGCTACTAATGCAGGTCTCTATATGCCTTTGCATGTTCCTTTGTAGCCATGGGTTGATATTAGCATGGATTTTGTGTTCGGGCTACCTCGTACTCAAATGGGTAATGATTCAATATTCGTTGTTATTGATCGTTTCTCTAAAATGGTGCACTTTATCCCTTGCAAAAAGACAACAGATGCAGTTAATGTGGCTCAGCTGTTCTTTAGGGATGTATTCCGTTTACATGGTTTACCTTCCTCGATTGTTTCTGATCAGGACACTAGGTTTCTGAGTCATTTTTGGCGTAGTTTGTGGAAGATGGTGAATACTCAACTCAATTTGAGTAGTGCTTATCATCCTCAAACTGATGGGCAAACTGAAGTTGTTAACATGTTCCTTGGTAATCTGTTGAGGTGTTTGGTGGGTGATCATGTGAAGGCATGGGATCAATAGTTGTGTCAAGCTGAGTTTGCTCATAATCTTGTTGTTAATCAAAGCACTGGGTTTACTCCATTCCAGGTGGTTTATTCTGCTCAACCATGTGGTCCTTTAGATTAAATGACTCCTCGTGTTTCGAGTTCTGTTTCCAAGAAAGTGCAGGATTTTGTTGCAGGGTTACATGATGTTCACAAAGTTGTTCATGAAAATTTAGTTCGTGTCAATTCCAAGTACAAACAAGATGCGGATCATAAGCGGAGACATGTTGATTTTGAAGAGGGTGACTTTGTATGGGCTGTTTTGACTAAGGATCGTTTTCATGTTGGAGAGTATAACAAGTTGTCAATTAAGATTGGCCCGATGGACATTGTGGAGAAGATTAATTTTAATGCTTATTAATGGCTTACGGTCTGAATTACCATGCCATATCCGATGTTCAGATGTTTTAAATGTGAAGCATCTATTGCCTTATCATGGTGATTCTTCTGATGAAGATAGTGTTGGAAATTCGAGGACGAATTTTGTCTACCCAAGAGGGAATGATGTAAACCCAAGTATTAAAGAATGGGCTGACTTATTTCTAGAGGCCCAGAATCGTGTGAGAAAAAGGGGTTTACTAAAATGGGCATAACTTTGGCTCCGGGAGAAGTTAGAAGGCCCGTAACCAGTCAAATCGAAGGGAAAAATGAGGCGGATGCTATTGTATCCACACGTAGTTTTGTTAAGTATTTTTTGAGGCCCGAAAAGCTCTTTTACTATGAGTTACTTACATTTTTATGTTTTTTCCATTTTCTGTTGGACTTTGTTTTGGGTTACGGTCTAGCCCATTTGTGTTTTAGGGTTTTTTTCAACTCCCTGTCTTTATTTAAACCCTGTATTAGGTCATGGAATAATCAGTTATCAGATTAATAAAAATTAAACAATTGGTCTCTGTTTGCCGAGCTTTTACCCTAATAATCGGTATTCATTCGAATCAACGATTGTTGGACGAATTGTTTATGGTATTCTTTGGAATCAAAAGATCCAATTATTTTTCTTTGTTTTCTTTCACTAGATCAGCTCATATCTATGGTCATGAATTCAAATATGTACCAAGATCAGATTTGGCACACTAAACATTACCATCGCCACAAATTTAGACAGGAGTTGTTCCAAATTAACCCATCTCGTTGTCACCAGTTTAAAATTTTGCAGTGACCCATCACCATAGAATCAACAGATCCAATTTGTTATCTTGTCTTTATTTTACTCTACATCATATATGAATTCTTTGCCTTATAATTGCATTAATGGAACTTTGAACAAATTACAAGTTTACATATGAGCAAAATTTAACAAGGAGTGGAACCCGGGTCTATTGCTCGGAAGGCAATTATCCTAACCATAAACTCTAATTTCACCCAAACCACCAATAAATAAGAATGATCAAAATTAATAGTGAGGTTGAAAACAACATGCAGTTAGCAAAAAAAAAAAAATACTTGACTAACGAAAGAGCAAAAAGCAATCCAAAGTTGGAAGTGAATAAAAGAATAATCTTTATCCAGGACGAAGCACTTAAAATTTTGAATGAATTTTATGATGGTGGTCTCTATGAAACTGCCTACAAAATTGTAATGGTCATCGCTGGTGTTTTTGGTGTTTTCTCAATTTTATGTCTTGAACTGAATTGTTTGGTTTTGGATATGGTCGATTTTTACAAAGCAATTCGTTATGTGTGTTTATAGTCTAGATAATTGTAAATTATAATACTTATATAATGAAATGATAATCATCTCAAATGAATAGATTCTTTAGAGAGTATTTGAGATTGCTTATGTTTTTTGCTTCTTTGCGAATCAAACAATTATTTTCCTAATTTTCCTTTAGTATTAAGCTTCTTATATGTCAAAACCAAAAAAGAAAATCAATCCAGATACACCCTCTTAAGTCCCTCCTCATATTGCTTTTCTTTTCTGATTTCTTTTGTTTATGTTGTGTTCTTGAAATTTATGTGTTTGTAGGGTGGAGATTCTAGCATCTACACTACTAGAAAAAAATGCCATTAGTAACAATTATAAATCGTTGCTAAATTATGTATTTTGCATCTAATTTTAGCAACGAAATTGTTAACAAAGTTGCAATTTTTTTTAGCAACAAAATAATTATTTATAGAAATAACCATAAATATTTGTTGCTAATTTAGCAACCACTAAGCAATTTTGTTGCATTATCAAATTAGCACCCGTCGAATTAGCAACTAACACCAATTTTGGTGTTAATTTTGGTGTTAGTTGCTAATTCGACGGGTGCTAATTTGACAATGCAACGAAATTGCTTAGTCGTTGCTAAATTAGCAACAAATATATATCGTCATTTCTATAAATACCAACTAATTTTTTTTGTTGCTAAAATTAGTTATCAATTTTGTTGCTAAAATTAGATGCTAAATACATAGTTTAGCAACAATTTTTAATTGTTGCTAATGGCAGTTTTTTTCTAGTAGTGCTAGAGGGTAAAGGTTGAACAAAGGTAGACTCATATGTTATCAGTGAACCAGAATCAGTAGAGAAAAGTACATAAGTGGTAGAACAACGTATGGGTGTTACATTTATAGATATGGTTGCAAGCACATCGTCTTATATTATTAAACCTGAAAAATCTTACATATGTGGTTTTTTTATTCAAAGTCGGTACAGTTGAAGTGTTTTTGCAAAAGTATACATTAAGATCCCATAATAAAACAAAAGTACGAGTATTTTATATAAGTTTACATTAAGATTTGATAATATGAAACAAAAAATAAACATGAAGATTTGGTAATAAAATAAAAGGAGAACATTTCCCTTTCCTAATAGAAAGATAGTGTTCCTTGACGATTCAGAATAGTAAAAGGAAAACATATTTATTGGTATCTGGCAATAGATCTGCTTTTCCCAAATCTTATGATGTAATAGAAACAAATAAAAACTTCTTTTTTGCAACATAAACTTTTCATCATGATGCAAAACATCCCAGCTTATACGTTTAAACACATTTCGACTACATTAAACAATGACACTACGCAATTCGAATAATACCAATAATTTTGTATATGCAATTGCATGTTAATAATAATATATAATAGAAAATTATAAGAAAAACCTCGTGCGTGCACGAGTATTATAACTAACAATTCACATCATAGATTGAATAAAAAATTATAAGAAAAAATACAAGTTTGCGAGCGAAAGTTTTACCATCTTTGTTATAAGAAAAAAATTATAATGCAAAATTTTATAGCTTTCGAGATTGTCAAAATGTATATACAAGAAGAGCTAGATGATTCATCATAAAAATGGTTTTTTTAATTAAAAATAATACCAGCTCATTATAAACAAAGGAAATGGCACATTTCGTTGTTTACATGTCCTTTACCAGACGTAATTATAAGTGTGAACATATCAACCATCCCGCATTGGTTTTTTACAATTTGAAACCTATATAAACAGACCATAACCCCAATCAAAATATCAAATCCTTTCTTAAATCTTCCAAGTAAACACTTCATTCTAAGAGAAAAAGAAAGAAAATGTCTACTTTTGTTATAGAGGTGGCACTACAAGTGGCACTAGCAGCGCTACAAGCGTTGGCGCCAGGGCTATTGGAAAAAGCTGGACAGCTATTGGCACAGTTGGCACCGATAGTGGTTTACGAGGTATTAGCACGAACAATGGAGAAATTGGGTGACACGGCCACCGCTTTGGTAGGCAGGGCGCTTGAATTCGTGGGATGGTCAGGTTCGGCGGTGGGAAAAGAAGTGGCTGCAGTGGCAAAAGAATTTGCAGATAAGCTATATGAAATGGCACGCAAGTTGAGAGAGGAATCACCAAGCACGGTGCAAATGGAGTTAGCAACGCATGATCCATAAAAATTAGCACTAACATACGAGGTAGATTAAAAGTCAATGAAACGTTGGGTAGAGGAAGTGGAACACAAGGTGGGGGAAGTGACAGGCTTGCTGAAGAAACATGCGGAACTCAAGGATGGCGAAGCTGGGGACAACAAGCCACACGAGGGCGATGAAAAGAAGTAATAAGCATAAAGGAAACTTAAGTTGTACTACTGTGTGGATCATATCGATCAAATGGATGCATAGAGTACTATGTGTCTTTATATATCTTACCTTTTCAATAATGTTTGTTTTCTTCGACGTGCCCGGAGGACAATATCACACTCACTTTTTACATTAAAACTTGTATTTTGTTGATGTAATTTATATTTTACCTTTCGGTGTGTATTATTTTATCTTACGTGTAATAAGAATGTTACGTGTAAAGCTTGTTTAATTTGTAGTATTTGTACTCTAGATAATGTACCTTTTTTGAAAATGATGAGCTAGGGAGACGGACAAAGAAGACTATTGTTTGTCCGAGTGAGTATAGGTATGTGTTAGTGAAGCTCCTCTAAAACATTAAATCATTAGTTTTCACCCCAGGATAAACATGCTCCAGATCTTTTAGCTGTAATGATAGATACTAAAATATCTTATACACGGCCATCATTTACCATTTAAATGAATGGCGCAGTTAAAACTAGCTGAAGTGAAGTCACAATGACCCCAATATCAGGTTAAGCAAGACCTGGGTAACATTTGTAGTGTACCAAACATGCCCATGTCTTTTATTTGTAAGAATTTCATTTTTATTTTGAAAGTCATATGAAGATGACACAGAGCGCTCATAGCGTACATGCATTCTAAATACAATCTTTTGTTCCACCAATTCACACGACATATAGACCAGACTTCAAACATACATCCGACTAATTTTACCACAAAATAACCCATTAAACAAAGCTTTTGAATTTTTTTATATCAAATATGTATGAAATGAGGACCTAATCGAGTACTTTCATCCCTCAGTAACTTGGTCTAGATATATCAAATAATTGATAGATTTGGGAGGATATGAGCGCAAGGATTACATATCAAAAATAAAATTCATCAAATATGGTATGATCGATTTCTTTGCCTTATGAATTGCATTAATGGAACTTTAAA
>BQNB010030320.1:0-50135 GCA_026074375.1 Tanacetum coccineum
AAAAATAAAAAGCGTAAAGTTATAAATTATCATTCTAATAACTTTATAACACTTACTTGACGTAAACATTTAGTTGTTTGATGCTAGTTTACGCTAAATGCTTATTTTTAGTTTACACGATTTAGCTTAACGATGAAAAATAAAAGCGAACGCGTAAAAGCCAAAAAATAAGTAATAGAACAGAAGTCGTAAATGACCTGAAAATGTTAAATGTTACAGTTGAAATATTCTGTAAAAGAGTTGCGGGTTCGGATTTTAAGCACACGAACGCGTGATTATTTTTGAAAGACAAACACAAGTAGAAAATCCCGATTTGACAAACGCAAAAAGAAACTGTTAATGGGTAATCGAGGAAGAACCCGAGCTCTTAGGAGATGACGAGTTGCCGCGTCCACCCGACAAACAAAGAATTGCTAAAAGTTAACGATCTTTAAACTCGATCGCCTCTTCCAGTTCAAACTCGACAATGTTTCATAAAATGATCCAACAACAATACACTTTAGATCGTGAGGCAAAGATGGAACGTTTAGACCATGAGACTTCGGCGAGAGTTGAATTAATCAATTCTCAAAAGAGATCCGAGGACTTGAAGGTCCTAGCAATCAACACAAGCGGGATGGATTCGATTGACACGGCTATTATTAACGCGAAAAAAGCATGAACCAGGCTTTATATGCACCATAAGACTAGTATACTTTATGTATTTTTATTTTTACGTCTTACTTTTAGTTTCCGTAATGTGTTTTTTTAATTTTATGTAATGTATTTTTATTTTAATAAAATTTATTTAAGTTAAATTTAGTATTTTTTATGATATATATATACACATTCCCCCACGCACCACTTTTTGTGGCGTGTGGTTTTCTTGCCATGTGATAAACTCGTGCCACGAGAAAAAGTGCTGACATGGTATCACTTTTGTCCACGCCACCAAATTTTTAGTGCATATCGTACAAAGGATTTTATGCATGTTTTGGATATATATGGTATATATATGCAAAAGGTCCTAAAATTTAATTTTGCGCAGGACTTGAACCCACGACCATTTCCTTTTAACACAAAATTATATAGCATTGGCCATTGGGACACACAGCGTATGGTAAAGAGACCGCAACCCGAGTGTAACCTATTTAAATTATCATGTGATCGATGTTAACCATAACATATTTAACCTATAAGCACCCTGACGTGTTAATTAGATGAGCCGACATGAAACGTGTTTGCTAGTTTTTGTGTGAGTCTCGGATCTTGTTTTGTGTCGAGTCTAAGTTTGTAAACACGAAGTAATTAAATAAATAAAATCATAGAAGAGAGTGAGTGCGCGATGTAAGAATGGAGGTAATTTAGTGGGGCCACCCACACCAACAAACTTTTTGCAACAAACTTTATCCGCCTCTATATGTTAACCCCCTAACCCTCTCTTTTAATTTTATTCTCACAAAAAAAACACATATCATACGAAAGAAAGTGCTTTGTTCAAATGGTTGCAAAATGCCAAAGAGTGACATGAACAACGACTATAAGGTCGAGGATCATTACCTCGTGAGTACGATGAGTCGATTACTGATACAATTGTTTATATTAAATGCAAAGCTTCTTTTATTTATTGATTGTATGAAATGAAGCCATACTAACATTAACCACTTTTTTCTGTATTTTCCTATGGTTCTTCCTGTTGACAGCCAAGAAACCAAAAGTTCAAATGACATTCCAGAAAGATGATGATGTGATCACAAAGCGAAGTGATAACTGGAAGATTTGAGGGAGGTATTTTTAGTACTTTTTTTGCTTATTTTCTTCAGATTTGGATGATTTGGTTTTGTATGATGTGGATAACACATACCAAAATGTTGATGTTTAGTTTTACGTATACGTATCGTACCATCGTTGATTTGGATCTATTGGGATATTGTACTATTTCTGTTTTCGAATGATTTTAGTACTGATTTGTGATTTGTAATAAAATCATATGGAAACAAAAACAGTACAATAGCTAATAGATCTAAATCAGCTGTGGTACGATACGTGTACGTAAACTGAACATCAACATCTGGTATGTGTTATCCACATCATACAAATCCAAATCATCCAAATCTAAAGAAAATAAGCAAAAAAGTACTGAAAAATACTCTCTAAAATCTTCTGGTTACCACTTCGCTTTGTGATCACATCATCATCTTTCTAGAATGTCTTTTGCACTTTTGGTTTCTTGGCTGTTAACAGGAAGAAGAAGCAAAGGAAAATACCAGATTTTGATGTTGATGTTGAGTTTTATTTAGGTGTAGTAAGGATGGTTAATTAATATTTCATCAAAATCTAGTTTGTGTCATCGACATCATACAAAACAATTCAAATCTAAACAAAGTAAACAAAAGTAGTAACAAAATACGTCCTTAATATTTCATCTTCCTATTACCACTGCACTTGAGAATCGCGTCATCATCCTTCACGAACTATTTCTAAACTTTCTCTTTCTTCACAGTCCTTGCAACAACCTTGAATGTATTCTTGTAAACATCCTTACAACTCTTCCTCTTCTTCCTTTTGACAACATTGAAGTCCTCATCCACATCCATCACGTATTCATCAGCTTCTTCTTTATCTCCTTCAACTTCCACGCTCTCAATCATAGCAGCAAGCCTTTCCTCTACATTGCTTACTATCCGTGTCCTCGGCTTTTGCTTCTACAATAATACAGAAAAAAGCGGTTAACGTTAGTATGGTTTAATAACACATTAGGTTCCGGTTGGTTGTTGATTAAACATGTTATAGTTAACATCGCTCACATGATTATTTAGATAGGTCAGGTTCGGGTTGAGGTCTTTTTACCATAAGCTATGTGTCCTAATGGCCAATGCTACCTCATTTTTTGTTAAAAGGAAAAGGTCGTTGGTTCAAGTCCTGTAAATTTTAGGGGCATTTGCATATATATACCTCTAAAGATGCAAAATTGCATATATATCCAAAACATGTGAACACCTAAAAGTAAAATCAACAACAACATTTAAACAATATATAGTTATTATTTCAACAAAATCATAATTTACCGCCCTAAAAAGGTAAAAAAACCACAAATCAACGGATTTAAAAATGTAAAACATTTAAATAATTTTTCAAAATTATTACCTGAATTTAAATCAAGAAGTTGTTTGTGTTTTTAGTGCGTGAAAAATCATGACCCGATCAAAAATAGCGGGGAGTGAGAGAGTGTGGTGAGGGTTATAGCGAGAAGTTGTTACGGAAGATGGTGATGTTATTATCCCGCGCACGCTCCACGTGTCCTCGCAGCATTACATGATTTTGGTGTGTACTTAACGAATTATTTTACTTCGAGAGTGTGAGATTTTTAAATGATTTTGGTGATTCTTTTTAACCCGATCATGGCGCCGCTGATAATATTGTTATATTATAAATATAGTGAATGAATTGGTAACAAAACTCTCTCCCTAGTTCTTTATCCACTTAGTGAATTTATTTCACAACACTTGGAATGTATACGTATTCGTTGTATATAGGTCTGTTTGGGTTTCTCGTGGCTTTCATGCAACACCATACTGACATCATTATTCCCGCATGTACGGAGAGTTCAAACACTCCCTCCAAAAGTATATAATTTTGACTAATCAAGTTTGTATCGATTCAAATTTAAAGATAAAATGACCCAATTACTGTGGGATTACTAAAGCGGGTCCGATTTAGTCGGCCGCTATTAGCCGTTGCTAGTATGTCATTTTGTGAAATATTTTATCTCTCTTCTCGAACCCTTTTCATGGACCGCTGTTATCTTCTCAAAAGAAAAAGAAAAAATATTACAATTTTTGGCAAAAACTTTTCATGCTGGGCGTCCGTTGAAATTTGATGTTCTTATGCCAGATTTAAAAAAAAGACCATTTAGCATCGAAATTCAAGTATGTCTAAAAATTGTAAATAGTAATTAAATTATGTTTTTGTTTTTTATATGCATCAAATGACACATCCAATCTTTTTCATGTTTGAATAACTCTTCCACACTTCTAAGTATATTGTTGATATTTTAAAACATTTTATGATGATCTATAAAGTTCTAATTACTTTTTTGTATAATAAGATATCATGTAAAACTTTCATAAAAATTATATCAGCTCATAACATTTATTTTTCTAAACAATCTACCATGTTTACTTTCACTAAAACAATAATCCTTGCTAAAAATATAGTCTTTCATCATATGTACGTTTTGCTTAAACTTGATAACAAATTCTATGTTTCACCTATGGACATAACATAAGGAGAGTTTCAAATCATAAATATTAAAGAAAGAGATGTACCCCACACACTTTGTTATTTCTTTGGTCTGTCTTCCTTATAAAAATCATGAACTCAATTTTCATCATTTAAGCACAAAATTAAACTCTTTTTTCCTTAGAAAACTTCAAAATTTTGAGTCTCATCATAGTGGAGTTAAATTCTTCTTTCTAAATCATCGATCCGTCATCCTATAAAAAGGAGTTTATACATATAAGAAAGTTAAAAAATCGAAGGCCCTCTAAAGAATAGCGCACATACTTAAATCCAGCCATGTTTTCATTTCCTTCGCTTTTAAAACCTATAAATAACACAACCAAAATCGCCACCTCAAGTGATCGGGTGTGCCATCACGCGATTTTCATCATTAGGGTCTATTGATAGGTTTTATGTGTAATGTATAAATTTATTTATTTACCATATCAATTAGCAAACAAAAGTTTATGAATAATAGATTAGGAGTACTGATACCATACACATTTATTAGCAAAAATATTTATTAGCATGGTTTTTTACCACCTTAAATAGACAAAAAAACTCGTTTCTATCAATGTTTTGAAAACCGAATCTCTGATTCATCCGATTGAGTTATCGGGTCACCGAGTTATCGGTTCGACCACCGAGTCAACCCGATCTTACACAAAAAAATAAAAATAAAAATTATAATATATATTTATATATATAATATCATATATATATATATCGATATACTATTTATATAGATTTATAGTTTATATATATATTATATATAGATATTTATATTATTATATATAATATATACTCCACTATATTATATTTATATTTTATTATTGAATTTATATATTAAGCTTAAAATCCATAAACTAACAAATATAACATGTAAAAATAAAATTACGTCGCAACTATATATAATTACCTTGCTTTATTTGTAAAAAAATACAAAAAAAACTAAAACCCGGTGCTGCATTCACCATATGTTAGGAATCTATAAAGTGTTTCACTCACGGCTATTTACCTTGTAATGTCGTGTTTCGTAGTTCACGTTTAGATTTATCTTATATCCCACATCGCCCTAGAAGGCTAATATGTAAGCACTCATTCTCATATAAAGGATGTGCAAGGGTATGATGTAGAGTAGTTATGTTTTATTATTAATAATAAAGCTTTGCTTTAATCGAGTTGCCTACTGGAATTATTGATCCAATTATTCTTTTAATTTGTATGTTGTTCGGGCATTAAGATCCGCATCATTTGGTATCAGAGCTATGATACTAATGGTCAACAGAATCATGTAGGACATCTAATTTGTAGATTCGGCAGACGAGGCAACGAACCAGATCCACGTGACGTGAAGATTGCAATCCTCAAGCAATATATTCAAGAACTCTATCTAAATAGGCATGGGAAACCCTAAACGAAGAAAATACATTTTCGTATGTTTGTGATTATCGAAATCACCTTGGTGCCGTTCGGAAGGAAACCTTATGTAGGCTCGAGTTACAAGTTGAGATAATCGAGTGCGACAGTAAGGTCCCTTCAAACTATTATGGTTCCTTATGTAGTCTTGGGATGAGAGTTTCGAGTCCTGAGTGCGTCGATAAGGCTCCATATTACCATGAGTTTCATGGTGACCACCATGATAATCCTTTGTTGACAAAGGAAACCGAATCAGAACCATCTAGGATATAGGGGATGAGGAAGAGGAGTATGATTTTGTTGACAATTATCAAAATTTTCAAGAGGAAGAAAATAATGTGTTATTTTTGGGTGTTGTGGTGGGTATGGAAGAAGAATCGATTCCAGTTTATGATACCGATAGTGAAGATGTCATTGAGGGGGAAGAAGGATTTGTCAGGAAATGAGGCTTTGGTGGGGAAGAAGACAACATCGAAGACGTTGTAGTTGTGGCTAATGATCTTAGATCTTCAATGATCCAAAATACTTTGAGTGTTGATTTTTCAAAAACCGCAGATTCAAGCCCTCATGAGTTAATTTGGTTGCAAAAAGGTAATTTGTTGAGGTTAGTATTTTGATTGGCAAAAAATATCAAGATGGGTATTTTAAAGTTGCCTCTATAGACGAGAAGTCAGGTTTTAAGGCGATCAAGGTTCGAGGTCGAGTCATTATAAAAAAAGGAAATTTGATGCAGGGGATACAAATTCGGATGCTACGAGTACAAGAGATGAGTGAGGAAATTGGATCTATAACATACGAATTAAAAGAACAATCGGATCTATAATTCCAGTGGGGAACTATGTTAAAGCAAAGCTTTTAATATCAATATCAAAACTCAAAAGATATCCCAATACAAAGAAATGACTCAATATATATATATAGAAAAACTAGAATCAACCTAAATAAATATTGAATTTGACTTTTCTAATCCTAAACATGTAATTGATTAGAAATTAAATACATTCCTGACAAAAGTTTATTGTCAAACAAGAAACTTAAATAAAAAAAGAATGTTAATGTTTTGACTTTGACTATGCATTTTGACTTTGACTATAACCTCAGCCATAACATTGTTATTCGATGCCCCTGCATCATCCTCCTCCACTTGAAAAAAAAACACATCATGTAGTTTTCGTCACTCTTCCCTTATACTCGTAGCATCTAAATTTGTATCCCATGCATCAAATTCTCTTTCATTATAATGACTCAACCTCGAATCTTAGATTGTGTTAAAATCCAACAATATGTGACATGCATCTATGGGAATCACTTCGCACCATACTTTGTCCTTATATTTCCTCCCGATAGAAAACTAGACTAAACATCGCTTACTAACCTTGATCGCATTCCCTTTCTTCAACCAAGTCAACTGATATGGCTCGGGTGATCCTCCTCCTTCAATCCCAACTTCTGGACCATGTGGGTTGAAACCACGTTCTCGCAACTTCCCTCATCGATAATCATATTACATACTTTCCCTTTTGACGTACATTTTATGTGGAAAATATTGTTTCTTAACTACAAATCGTTATCGGTCTTAGAAGCATCAACAATCAAAGCTCGTTGGATAACCAACGACTCACCAACATCAGGTAGACACACCTCTTCATCCTCGTACACAAGCTCATCTCTATCGGAATCATACTTAGGAGGAGTCTGCATCATCCTCATTATCAGTGTCGTAAACAAGATACGGTTCCTCTTCCACTAACATGATAAGTTCTTCTTGAAAACTCAGATATTTGTTAACAAAATGATACTCCTCTTCCTCATCCCTTATATCTTAAATAATAGGTTCTCATTCGGTTTCCTTTGTCTACAAAGGTTTATCATGGTGGTCTCCATGAAACCCAGGATAATATGAAGCCTTATCAACGCACTCACGACTCGAAAATCTCATCCCAAGACTATATAAGGAACCATGATAGTTTAAAGGGAACTTACCGATGCACTCGATTATCTTAACTTGTAACCCGAGCCTACATAAGGTTTCCTTTCGAATGCCTCCACGGTGATTTCCGTGATCACAAACATACAAAAATGGATTTTCCCCCTCTTGGTTTCCCATGCTCATTTAGATTTGCTCTTCTCCTGTCAGCGCTCGAGTTCTTTAATCCGTTGCTTAAGGCTTGCAATCTTCACCTCATGTGGATCTGGTTCGTTGCATCG
Organism: Tanacetum coccineum; assembly: GCA_026074375.1. Taxonomy (NCBI): domain Eukaryota; kingdom Viridiplantae; phylum Streptophyta; class Magnoliopsida; order Asterales; family Asteraceae; genus Tanacetum; species Tanacetum coccineum. Next base: position 7,888 of record BQNB010030320.1, read on the forward strand.
TTCGACGAATCTACAAATTAGATGTCCTCCACGATTCCGTTCGACCATTAGTACCAAAGCCCTGATAATAAATGATGCGGATCGTTAATCAAATGGCCACAATCAAGAATGGAGAACAACTCAAAAGAATAAAGTACCCGAAGGTTGCTTGTATTATGATTAAGAAAACAACCCATACTTATAGGAAGAGTATAATAAACCTAAATAAAGATTAGGCACTACTTTCCTATTCCTAAACATGTAATTATTTAGGAATATAATTTCCTAATAAAAGTTTTATTACTTCACAAGAAACTTAAATAAAAAGGAAAGCAAATAACTTGATTAAAATGTGAGATATGCAGCCATGTTGACACTGTGATCCAATGCCCCTGCATCATCCTCCCCGCCTTGAGAAGAACTCGCCCTCAAGTCCATTTCGTCATCACTAGTACCAACATAGGGCGACAAATCAGCTACATTGAAGTTTGCCGAAACATTATAATGACCAGGTAGCTCATGTTTGTATGCATTGTCATTAATTTTCTTAAGAACTATAAAAGGTCCGTCAGCCCATGGGTTCAATTTCCCAAAACCTCCAGCTGGGAAACGCTCTTTTCGTAAATGAAATCAAACAAAATCACCTTCTTTGTATAAAACCTACTTTCGATGTTTGTTGGCTCGATTCTGGTACTGTAGATTATGTTTAGTAATCTGCTCACGCACCTTTAGATGGAATTCTTTGATTTGTTTGGAACGGTCATCCCCCTCAACACTAACAGGTTTAGTGATTGGAATGGGTGCCAAATCAAGCAGAGTAATCGGATGTCAACCATACACAATAAAAAACGGACTCTTCCCAGTAGTGCAAATAGTGGACCTGTTATATGCGAATTCAGCTTGTGCAAGATTAATATCCCATTGTTTAAGATTATCACCAACGATACTATGCAATAAATTTCCCAAACTTCTATTAGTGACATCGGTTGGCCCATCGGTTTGGGGATGGTGCGAACTACTAAATTTTAATTTCGAGCACTACGTGTCCAAAGTGTGCGCCAAACATGACTCACAAATTTGACATCCCGATCTAACGTGAGAGTTTGAGGCACACCATGGAGCCTAACAATTTCAGAAAAATATAACCGTGCAACTTGGCTCGCATCATATGTCTTAGAACATGGTACAAAGTGAGCCATTTTAGAAAACCTGTCAACAACAACCATAATAGAGTCCTTTTGACGTTGGGTGCGAGGTAAACCCATAACAAAGTCCAAACTAACATCCTCCCAGGGAGCCGCGGGTACAGGCAGCAAAACATGGCAAACACGACATCGTGCAATGATACGTGAAACATCACGTTCCATTTTGTGCCAACCGCAACCGTCAACTCCTCAACATTCTAGATGATTTTTATAACAATAGTTTCGAAACACATATGGAATCTAAACACATATGCACAATTCAAGACATAGATGCATTCTATACTCATGAAGACATCATAAGTAGATATAAACTTAATTTCTAGCAGTTAGAGGCAAAGTGGAACGCTCGTGAAAACTAATCAAATTTAATATGCAATATGCTCTTAGGCCATGATTCCAAAAGTGTAGTTTTATGTCAATAATAAAACTTACCTTCATCATACCACTTTAGTTCAGTAGGCGATTCTACTATTGTACGATCAGCCCCCCTGCCATACATGCCACACATGCACGCTTATATACATCTCTGCACAATAAAACAAATAGGAGGTTCAATTTGTGAAGATTGTTATTAAAAAATAAATTATCGTATCAACAAAGGTGTGAACCAATAGATAGATCTTCTTTAACCATTTGGCAAAAATAAACTGAGCAACATAGTAAAAAAGTATATATATTGCTTTCTATGTTAATGTTTTGGTTTCGACTATTTCGTATGTTAAGGCTTCAACCAAATGTCCTAGTGTAATACAAAATATCGACTCCAACGGCCTAATAGAGTTGCATAGTTCTACTATATCTGAAAGTGGAGAGAGAAGTTTTAGCATGGCGTGGAACTCAAAACTTTATTACAGGAATTGCAAGACCGAGGTGTAAGAGGACCAGGTCTTCGCTCTAAACTGTTTTTATCAATGATTGAGGATCATGGACTTGAATATCAACGCACATATGATCTCGGTAGATCTCTTGTGTTTATGATATTTCATCAAAATTATATTGAAAGACCATTTATTAATCCATGGCACATTAGATGCCTACTTTGACTTCTGCATGCCAAACAATAATGAACACATTTTATCAGAAACTAAAAGAGCTCCTACGATATTTAAAGTTTCAACATTATTGCTTTTACACTTCCGCTACCAAAAGTCGAAGTGGGCATCGGATATAAGACACAGCTAAAGATAGGAATGAATGATATTATGGATTATACCTTGAAATTATGGAGTATATCTTGAATAGCAAATATAATTATGGAGTATATCTTAAAATTATGAAGAATTTCTTGAATATCAAATTTAATTATGGAGTATATCTTGAAAAATTTAATGTCAAGTGTGTGCCATGTCATCGTTGAAGTGGCGTACAGTCACTAAATCATATTTATACACTCGTAATTAGCCATGTTATAAATATAGAAGTAATTATCTTTTTGCATGACCTTATATATTTTAAGTTGCAAGATATAATCAAAAAAAGCACCTAGTCTAATGGTTTGTTAATAGGGAATTGTTATGTACACATATCAAATTGATTCATACACATAAATACAAATGTAAATGGACCAGTATGCCCTCCTTTATATTTTATTCATTATTTGACATTTTGATAAGACTTCTATCAAACCAATTATTTGTTTTCCTTTCTGTCAATTTTTTTACCATCGCTTATATTTCACAGTCTTCTTTAGGTTTGTATGTTTCGAATTTTGTAAATTAGAAAAATGACTTAACATATATATGTGATTTCAATTCATTCCATGAAGATTATAAATAAAAATGAACACCAACTCAGATACCAACATAAAAAAACATTCAATTAATCTCTCAAAACACATTAAGGCAAAGTGTTAACACGGATCTGTAGAATACAATTTGCCACATGGAGAAGTAATTAGATAGATAACAAAAAGTTTATCCCATAAAATCCTTGTCGTGAATGTGAGAGTATTGATACTATAACACACACAAACTCAAGTGCGCAACATGAAAGCTTATGTCACAACATCAAGTAAGTTCCAGTTTGGCAATAAACCCACAATTTTGAATTTCCTCAAGCACAAACCAATGATCGTTTTCCTAAACCATCCTTACGAAGTTTCGCCTTCAAGTTGTATATAGTTCTGGAGTTTATAGAAAGATTTGGGTTTTGTTGACGTAAGGACGAGATAATTTGTCTTGGAGGTATACCTGAAAGGGTCATTCTTTTAACTGTTAGTACATGATCCTGTGGTAATCAACAGAATGATAGATGACCATACATATGGGTAGATGGCTCGTGGTTATGTGCCAAGTTTTTTATCTTAAAAACCCAAGCACCATCGCCTCTTTTTTTACCTACAATGTGGAAGCGGCATTCGATCAAACAAGATGTTGTGCTCCGTTTTCATTTTTCTCCAATACAGTGCGCATCTCGGTAGGAACCACTTCGGTCACACTGCAATACGACATACTCGTCTCTTTTGAATCACGGTCGAATAGATAGCCCATATCCTCTAGCATAATAAATTGCTCATACGCTTTTTAGTAAATCATCAACCGACTTGAATGTAGAACTGTTAAGATAAAGTTCTTCATTTTGAAATATTTGACTTGATGAGTCTGTTGTTGAGTTCATTTGTTCATGCGTCATTTAAATCATATGTACGCTACTGTTATCATACATGCTCTTTTCATGTAGTTTATTCATCACAAGTTAGTTCAATATGATGCATGTAACAATTATTTTGCATGAAAATTAGTAAACTACTTTCAAAAATCAAGACATACAATCATGTAAACATATAAAAAAGTCTTTGAATCATAAGATCTAATGGCAAACATGAAAACCAATTGCATGATATATACATTCAATTGATTATGACAGTAAAATGTAGCAATTCGTTATTAAAAGATAAATAAATCAATTGTGCTTATATACCTGTGATGGATTTAATGGGGACGTGAATGTTATCGGAGAACACATATAGGAGGCACAATTAATTTATTATGTTAGGGTATAGAAAAAGGGTTAAAACTACATAAGGACATAAGAGTCTATTTACAATTCTATTTATGTGTATGAATCAAATTGATATGTGTACATATCAATTCCCCTGTTAATATTACAAACAACTCAAGTTCAAATCTTGTAAGCTACAAATTTTTTGGAAAAATGAATTTTACAAAAAAAAAACTAAAAAACGAATCTTACCAAAAAAAAACGAATTTTACAAAAAAAAACGAATTTTAGCACAAAAAATAGTAATGACATGGCATCCAAGATGACGTGGCATTAAATAGTCAAATATATAGTGTGTATATATATATATATATATATATATATATATATATATATATATATATATACGAGGCATGCAGACCCGTGCGATGCACACGGGTTGTGTCAAGTTGTTTTTCGCACGGGGTGCGTATAATGGTCGCTTGCATAATAATTCTGTGGAATGTTGATGCCTTAGTTTGATGCGTATAGTTTTTGTGAAGACGTTATCACATTGTTTATGCCTTAGTTATTGTGATGCGAATTTAGAAGATAACGTCATCCGTACATTAGTTTTTGTTGATGCCTTAGTTCTTGAATTTTGCGATGCACACGGGTTGTATCTAATTGTTTATTGCATATAGTTTTTGTGAGCTGTGATGTTGTACCCAAATATTTATATGTAGCTTACCAAAACATTAGACTTGAGTTTCGATCGAGCATTATCAAGGGTTAAGTGATCAATATGGGACAATAAAATCATCAAGATTGCAGTAAAGAAAAGCAACCTCTAAACATATTCAAATAATTATTCAGAATTATTCATATTATGTATTAAAGACTTTTTATTAAACCAAGATAACCTGGAAGCAATTTTTAAATGAAAAACCACGCCTATGCGCAAACATCCGATGCATATGTTATAGGATTTAGGCATATTGCCACCTGATAGTAACATGGATGTAATAACAAATATTACCAAAAAACGAAGGTCGCAAAGGGAAGTAATGTCTAAGAAAGAACCGGTGTGCAGCCTCATGTAGCTCTACCTTGTGATGAATTACGGCGACTTCGTCCTTTAGTTGCTGAAAATACATGTGACTTGATTACTACATTATATTTCATATGGGGAGGTGTAAGTATGTTAGTGCATGTAATTGAAACGTTTAGCGAATTGCTCGCTAAATAGCTACACCTCACTAAACTGATGGACAAAGTAAACATCATTTGGTCCATCGCATTCTACTTTTTAAGCCCCTCATATGCATCTATGCACCAAATATATCTTTAGTGAACTGGTATCGTTTCATCACCTTTTTAAATAAAGAGTGCAACACACTATATATCTACATTAATATAATCACTAATATATGCCTTACTTTCATTAATATAATCACTAAACATTAGTTTAACATCAACAATGCCCCACCTGAGCAAATACCAAAAGTGCGCTTCTTTTTTAGATGTTTCCTAACATTGTGCTTGTTTCAGTTATACACTATCATATAATAATGTTGCTAATATTTTCAACATAGTTTGGTTTTTTCTGTATAGATAATTGGGAAATGGCGAATGCTACTGCAATCCCATCCTTTACAACTTTAAGTTGCTGCAATAGCGGACTGTTTTCGACCCATTGATCGTGATTAAGAGACACTGATATTTTAAACACACAAAAGAATAGTTAAAAATAAGCACCTGCATTGCAATTCGCAAAAGGTTTGCGCTCCTTTTATGCCTTTTCTGTTTTTGGCTTCAATTGATGGGATTATCGTGTGTTTCATGGTAGCTTTATCGGGCACTATAACCTCAAAGGCCTGCACTTTACTTGTAAGATCAAATAGACACACGACTGTATAGGATCCCCGTTGTTCTTTTGTTATTAGTAAATACCTCAACAATCTGTGTTCGCGGAATGAGAGTGAAAACTTGAAATAGGACGAACTGAGCAATGTGGCAAAGCTTTGGATTTGTATTCCATTCTTTAATATACTTCAATAATTGATGGTATTCTTTTGTGCTGAAAACTCAGAGAACTATTTGGACCTTATATTTGGCGTCATACCTCGTGCATATTGAAGAAAGTTACCGTCTTCAAGAGGTTGGGGACACATAGCAAGAGAATGCTCAAATGCTCCACAATTATAACATAATTTCTGAGCAACGTTATCCTCTTTCTTGTCAGGGCAATTATTGAGACTGTGACCACGCTGCTGACAAAACAAACATATCTGCAAACACATTTTGAAAAATAATCTGTTCACGCAACATCTTAATAAGTCAACAATCACATTTTCATAAATGCATTGACCAAACAGAAACATGACGCCCAATCACAGTATTTAGGTAACCTACTTTTGTTTAGAGGGTGTTCGGAAACGCTTTTTTTCTGCTTAGTTTTAAACACGTAAGGGGTTTGAAGTGTTCGGATCATGGTTATTTCAAAGTGCTTAGTTTTCATCTCATCTATCCTAAAACCCATTATATAATAAAGTAATTTACTTGTTCAGGTCTTACTGCACTTTTACACAATAAGCAAATCCAAACGCTTTTCCATAAACTACTTAGGGAGTGTTTGTTTCGGCTAATATAAAAACTCAAAGAACAATATAAGTTAATGCTAGTTCATATCACTCAGTGGCTACATTTCCTAACTCATTTTAAGCATTGATAATCTATCCACTTCAACATTATCTGGCCTAAAAGAGATGGGCATCACCGCTGATTAAACTCTACCAATCAAACAGTAAAACTATATGGATATGTACAATTCCTTGACTATTCCTCTTTGATCTTATTGTAAAACCGCATGTAGTTATATCCTCACACTTAGCCTAACAATACTATCACAAATAGGCATCATCCAAAGAACTGAGATCACGTAAAGCTTAACCCTTCATGGATCCAAACTCATTTGACAAAGCAGGGTAGTCCCAACATTCATGACTCATCGTATTTATCACAATGAATTTGTTAGTCATACTTGAATTGCATTCTGCATGGAGCTGAGATCTTTAAATTCACCGAAGTCAAAACAGTTGTCCAGCTTCTGGCCAAATGAGCATTAGTACAATACACCCTTAAGCAATTATCACAATATTACGTATGTCAATTATATAAAGAGACCTTGTTACCTCTGACTTGGACACCTCCTAGCTTTATAGATCCGAAATTCTTAAATTCATTCTCAAGGTCTGCTACTGTCGCCTTGATTCCAGGTGCACTCAGAATTTCGGACTTGTGTGAGAGCAACGTTGTTGTTACAACTCTTCTGTGATGCGTCTAAAGTTCGTATCTGAGAACATTTCAGTATCACCAACAACTTCTTCAATCACCCTACAAATAATAAACACATATTGCTACGCGATTTCAATATATCTTAAATGCTTACCGCCTTGTTTTAATGCTTTAGTCAACAAATAGCTTGATTAATAGTTATTTTAAACGGGCACCATATATATGTCTCAGATTTGAAGCCCAAGTAAGCACATTAGAAATACTATAAATAATATGCCAAGATATATGAAGGATGAAAGCTCACATTGCTATAGCAATTCATGTGCTGATATAAGCATTCTGTTAATCTAATTTTGCTAAACCAAAATCTGCTAAATACCACAATCTGATATTTTAGTATTTATATACCAAATAAACCACCTAAACATATACATCCAAATACATCCTTAATTTATCACCATTGGGTGAAATAAGCTTAAATAATAATAAGAAATTCCGTGCAAATATATTTCAAAGAGATCGCCATCTGTTTGCCAAACTATTGGTACAAATGAAGAGTCGCAATATAGTTGTCCAGGTTCAGACATGCTACAATCACTTTCAAGGGTAAGTTTTCTCCTGCGGAGATTATTGGTAGCAGATGCTAAAAAGCTTTCAGGCACTCGGCCTTCTCGTCTGTGTGGCACTCTTAACTCGATGACAATAAAATTATCATCAGCTGTTTTTTCACATGCTAAGTCAAATAAACAAAACTCGGCCATAAACTATTCTTTTCCCTTCCCTTTCCCCTACACATACCCAAACCTATTTCCGTCTTCTTCTCCTATTTGGTAAGAGACCGACATTTAAATCCGAGACTTTAGATTTGCTATTCTTAGTCCAACACATAAGAATTAGCTATTCTTATTTCCCCTCTTATTCTTACTCCGACATTCAAGAATTTGCTATTCTTAGTCCGACACTAATGGGTATGCGGATTTATAATAAGTAAAAAACCATTTTAAATGTTAAAACATTTCCTAAATGGTGATTAACTATATAAGCATTATATATCCATAAAATTATGAAAGTAAAGACATAAAGAGTTTTAGATGACCTTAGAGTGATGTAATATGATAACCAACACAATCTAAACCCTTGTTTAGATTATAAACCCTAGCTTGCAAGATCTTGAAACCCTAAACCAAATGAAACCCTAATTTAGCTTTTTCTTGCTTAACACTTGTAAAGGCTTAACCAAGCCTTCAAACCATCTTAGTAGGTCTTAGATATGATGTAGTAATGATTGTATAAGTGGTAGAAAATTTTGTATGGGTTGTGTGCGAAGGGTGTTTTGAGCTGTGGGCTTCAAAGAGAGACAAAGAGGGTGTGAGTTGGTTTCCTAGCTAAGTGTTATGCATGAAAGAGTGAATACTAGTAGTATATACAATAAGGGTGGTCAAATGTGGTAAAGAAAGACCAATACTAGTCCAAGGGACACAATGAGGGTCTTAAGGAAAGTGTTTGGTCAAGATAGCTAGTCATGGACCTAAGTGGTAATTGCAAGTGTATGTACAAAAAAATTTTGAGCTCTTGGTTCCCTAAAAGGGGAAGCATCCTATGAATTCAAGGGGGGATGAGCTAGGATTCATTTTTGATAATTTACCTAAAGTATCTAGTATAACTTGTATTTGCTTGCACTTAAAATATATAAAGGTAAAGGTATACATGTAATACTTGTAATGTGTAGTTTCTAGCTAGTTTAACATGCGTAAAGTTTAATAAAACTATGGGTATTGGGCATAAAAATGTGTATTTGTTGAAGCGTAGAAAAGTTTTGGTGGTTCCGGGAATATCTAAACGTAATTTATCGCGAAACGTAACGTTTTACGTAACCGATAAAAATAAAACATAATAATTTAATTATTACTTCAGAAATAATAATATAATGATTGTTTGATGTAAACTTTAATTTGTTTGGTGCCCGTTTACGTTGATTGTTGATTTTTAGTTTACGCGATTTGACGTAACGATTAAAATTAAAAGCGAACGCGTACGAGAAAAATAAAAATGAATAGTGAATTTAATAGCATCGTACATTGATTAAAAAGACGGATTGTTACAGTCATTCCCCATTAAATGAGCCTTGTCCTCAAGGCTCAAGTTGCGACACTTGACGAAGGTACGGGTTAGGAGAAAAGATGCGGATATTTCTTTCGGAATTGGTCTTTATGTTCCCAGGTATACTCAGCTCCTTGCCGAGAGTTCTAACGAACTTTGACAATTTAGGATACAGCTTGGCTTCAATCATTTGACTTCTCGATCTATAATTTATATGTTTTCCTTGATAAAATGAAGCTTGTTATCAATATGGAGTCCATCCAACGGAACGACTAATGGTTCATCGACATGGCACTTCTTTAAGTTAGATACGTGAAACGTATGATGAATCCTGCTTAACTCTTGAGGCAGCTCAAGCATGTAAGCAATGGTTCCAACTTGTCTAGGGTTTAGCTTCTCCCGTTTGCCAAAGCGTACTACTCCTTTCCAAGGCGAAACTTTAAGCATAACTCGGTCGCCATATTGAAATTCTAAAGGCTTACGCCTCACATCGGCGTAAATCTTTTTGGTGAGCAAGTTTGATAGTGAATCGTCCTAGGGCGGCTAGTGATGTGTCTCGGCTTCTTGGCTTAGGATTTGGTATAAGATGACGTTGACTTTATAGTGAGGTGGAGTAAAGGTCTGCTTAGTTGTTATGGTTACCAATTTGATTTCCTAAAGTAAACGCGTCTTATGAATACGTACACAAAACTTGATATAAGTAGAAAATGTTTCTTGATAAGAAGTTTTAAGGTGACTACTCTCAGCATGGCATGGTCCTTCCTGAATTATACATGGTTGATCAGGCCATGTATAATTAAGGACTAACGATGCAATGCTCATTTTTGTCAAAATATGGTTACAATCTGGCTTGCAAAATAAAGGATTAAAGTAAAGTTGATGAATTTTTTTTACGATACATTAATTGATAGATAATTTGAAATCATTCGGTACAACAGAAATTTAAGCGAAACTACAACACAAATTTAAGCGAAAGTACAACAGAAATTTAAGGAGAATTCCTAAAGGGATAAAGTCTAAGCATTGATGTCATCCTCCATGTTGTTAATGTTTTGATTGGTTTCTCCTCCTACTAAGGCATGCACCATTCCACGTGCTTCAGTACCTCCAACTTGGTTTCCATGGTTTCGGTTCTTTAACTCCTGGCAATGACTTCTATAGTGCCATTGATTCCAACATTCGTAGCAAGTCACATCCTGAAGGGGGCAACACCTGCACCTGGAACCCTAGTTCTGCAGTCTTTCTCCTGATGACCAGTTCTTTGGCACCTCCGACACTTTGGAGGGCATTGTCCATTGTGGTGAGAGTTGCAATGGTTACACCTTGGTAGATTCCCAGCATAACCTCTACTCTCAGATGGGGCCACAACATAGGCCCTGGCAGCTTCATACCTTGGTAGATTCCCAGCATAACCTCTTCTCACCTCCTTTATTGCTTTCAACAATTCTTGCAGCCCTACCCAGAACATTGCTCAACTAGTTCACGGGCCATGTTGATTGCCTTATGCAAGGTCACAGGCTTTGAAAAAGTAACATTTCCTATGATTCTTTCAAGAAATCCTCGAATGTACTTTTCAATCTTTTTCTTTTCAGTTGACACCAACTCAGGACATGATTCATGTATTTCTATACAATAAAATAATATAAAATATTTAATATTCCAAAAGAGCAATTAAGAACTTTCCCAAAGTCTCCCTTAAGGAAAATCCACTCTAAAAGATATATATATAATATAATATAATACGTATTAAACCGGGAAGTATGCTTTCCCGGGTCGTTTCCCCAACGACTTGTGAAATTGAAACCACGCTTTAGTTTGGATGATGATTTGAATAATAAAAGAGAGATTTTTGATTATCTATAACTACTAAATAAAAGCAACAATTAAAATAAGCACACAAAAGCAATTAATGTACTAAAACAATTAACGGAAACAAATAAAACGCGACAAATAAGCAAGTAAAGCAAAATTAACTCCTAAAAATGCAAACTAAATTTCTAAACCTAGAATAAGACAAAAGAAAATTTTAGGAAAAAGAAAAATATTTTTTTTGATTATTTTTGAATTTATTATGAATTAAAAACTAATTTTATCTAATTAAATCCTAGAAAATAGCAAATTAAGTCCTAAAAATTAAGAAAAATGATTTTTAAACTTAGAAAAATCTAAAATAACATAAAAACTCAGCAAACTATTTTTAACTATTTTTAAAATTAAAATCCTATTTTTAAAATTAAAAATAAAAGCCTAAAAAATGAAAATAAAAATTTAAAAGAGGTAAAAATGATTTTTCTGAATGTAAAACTAAAAGTAATTTTTCTAAAACTAAAAACTATTTTTTTGTATTTTTAAAAGTTATTTTTGTATTTTTTATTGATTTTCTAAATTTTAAATCTACGAAAATTCCTAGAAATTAATAAAATAAAGGGAAAAATGTGAAAAATTCAGGAAAAATCTAAAATGAAACAAGGTTTACTAGAAAAATAAAAGAAGCAGCTCAGCTTATCAAATAAGCTGTGAAAGTAGCTTATTAGGCTACGGCTTTTAATCAAAAAGGAAAAAGAAAATGAGTACAAGTATTAAATGGGAAGAGGAATTAATGGATGAGCTATTGTAGCATATTGGTTAACACGTATGGTTTGTGAGTGTGAGGTCCTTGGTTCGAATCTGGCAACACCCTTTTTGCACTTTTCTTTTTATTTTTCAAAACCAAAAGCTCAAACCTATTAAGCACATAATTCTAAGCACTTTTAATAAAAGAAGCATAAGCTATAACTCAAAATTCAGCTCAAAAAGAGCTTATGAAGTTCTGTCTACAGTAAGTGAGCTTTTAAGCTCAAAATTGCTTGTTTGGACTAAAAAGCTTGTACAAAGCTTAATTTAAACTCAAATTTAAAACCAAGAGATGTTCCAGGTAGCTTGTGATGAATATAAGCTAAAAATGAAAAGCTATATTAACTAAAATCATTTTGAACTAACTGAAATTGATGAACAAAGTAGCAAACTCAGGAAGCAATTCAAAAGGCTCAAAGACTCTATAAGCTAAAATGCACAATAAGCTAAACTAATCCCTAAGCTTTTGAAAACTATTTAACCTATATATAAGCTAAGTATCCAAGTTATAAAAACCTAAGCTATAAGCTAGTAATCTAAGATTAAATCCTAAAACTAGTTACTACTGTTTTTGATTTTTTAAAGATTTTTGATGACTTTTAGAAGCTAATGCAAACTAGAATTAAGCTAAAAAATGAAAAATGAGATTTAAACTATATTAAGCTATATGTGAGTTATAAGCTTGCTGAAATTTAGATCCAAAATCCTACATTAACTTACCTAAATGATACTAGAAAAGTCAGTAGTAGTAACTGATGTTACTACTGCTGATGTAATTGACAAGTAAGCAAACAAAAGTGCAGGATACCTTTGTGGTCAATCCTGCACAACACACTCCTATTGAATGAGTTTTAAACCAACACAAGCAAGATCCAAGCTCAATGAAGCTTGGATCAAAATTTCAAAGAAATTATTAGAGGAAAAAGCTCCCCTGGTGCATAGCCAAGTTAAATAAGCTTTAAAATGAAATTAAGCTCAAACTAAACCTTAAAACTTTCTCTAATCTTAATCAAACATGATATGAAAGCTGACTTAAGAAAAATTACCAAGATCCTTTGACTTTTACAGGTTAAACAAGACTGATCCAAACACTCCTTAAAATTTTAACAGATTTCATATAGCTTAGTAATTTGAAAACTAGCTATCAAGTCCTAATTACCAGATGAAAATTAGCTTATAACTAACTAAACAAACATAAATCCATAACTGAATAGGACAGAATCAAAGATCTATAACTATGATATCTAATTTTTTTGGTTTTTATGATTTTTTAAGACAACAAACTGAAATCAAAGATCTAAACTATTTTAAGCAAAAACAGATAAGCAATATATCTAATAAGCAAAAGTAGATGAGATAAGCATGAAATAAGCACAAATTAAGCACTAGAAAAGCAATTAGACAAAGCAAAATAAGCATCTGGTAACTAAGCTGATTTAAGCTAGAAAATTAAAACAAGGAATTTAAATGAGAACTAACCAATAGCTTCAGCTAAACAGAAGCTCATAGGCTCATAGAGCTTTTCAACAGCTTTGGTTTATCCTAGGATAAGCCAGTAAAGTCCTTGGGATCCCTTCCATTATTGGATCCCCTTCCATAAGCTTAATAAGTCCAATTATCAAGGTAATTAGCTGATTTTATTTATTTATGTAGATTAATAAGACTGAATTAAGCTCAATCTAAGCTTAGAGACTTAGAGAGCTTATGAGTAGCTTATGACATTGTAGCTTAACATCCTGACTTGTGAGAGCTTATAAGTGAAGTAAGAGAGCTTTTGACAGATTATTTAAAAGTAAAAACACAATTTCATTAATATAAAAGCTTGATTACAATATTGAAGAGGAAATTACATAAGTTTTAAATGAAAATTACATAAGCTATAATTAAGCTAAAATCTAAAAACTAAAAGCTACTTCCCCCGTGTATGTGAGAGAGTGAAGGGCCTTATATAGCCTCAGCTGAACATTCTAGCCCTTCCTTGCTCTTCCTTCTAATCACAACCGTACAATTATCTAATCATTGAAGAATGAATAATAGCCCTTAGATTAGTCTTGGGATCACACAGATTGCCAACGTGGCAATCGTGTGTCAGTCTTGAGTGTGTTTCTTCTGTGAGTAGAAGCAGTGCAAATTAACCCATTCCTTGTGCTTTCTCTAGTCCATGTATGATCTTTCTCCCTGCCATTATGTACTTGACCACTTGAATTGTCCTTTCCACCCTTTGATTGGTAAAAGCCCTCTCGTTTTGACCCTTTGGTAAATTGGGGGAGATAATGAACAGTAAAACTGTTCTTGGCGCCCTTTTTTACATTTTAACTGAAAACGGGAGGGGTGAGTTTGGGTAATGGCAGGTTTGGTCCTTGTGTTTATAATATGTAGTGTAAAAGATCTTTCACATTGGATAAGAATGGTCCCTGGACTTGTAATTAAGGGTTATGGGCCTAGGAATTGGACTTTTGGGCTTGGACTTTGGTTTTATTGTTTCTGGGTAAAGGGTTAAGGAAGGATTATGCCCATTTAGGTTTAGGGACTAATTATGTAACTTTCGAAATATGAGGGACTAGTTTTGTATTTTTGGATTTTGTCATTTTGTGAATTTGACTAAGTTGACCAAGAGTTGACTGAGAGCTTTGACTTTTTGACTTTGGCTTTGTATCCCCGGCTTCTTTTGTGCTCTTCCGTTCCTCGTGTTCGTGTTTGCCCGGTTTTTGACTGTTTCCTTGTGATTTTTGCTTTATCCATACCTGCATATACAAAACACAAAAACACACATATCTTTGCCATTTTAATCATGTTTTTGGTATTTTAGGGTCATTTTTGGTATTAAATGGATGTGTGTTTTCACACATATCAGTTTCCTGGTTTGTAATTGAACCTACAAGTTCGTTCCTGAGCCATCGACTTGTAGCTCCAGTTAAGGACATGGGAAAAACTCGAAGCATTACTTGATCTTGAGTAAACTCTGGAATATGAAATAAGTAAATGATCTCAAGGAATTTTTCGATGTGTTCATTTGTATCTTCATGTTCTAAACCCCTGAAAGTATTTTCGCGAAGCTCCTTGAGATATTGCCCTTTTAATTCAAAGTGAGTTTTGTCATTAATGTTGGGCCTAACAACTCCTGAACCATAGTTTCCACAAGTCTTGCTCATGTATTGCTCCATTGTTTTCATCATAATTTCTGTAGTTTCTTCTTTTGAATGTTCTTTGATGTTAGTAAATAAATCGAGCTCAGGTGAACTTGATTCCACAAGACCAGGTGTCTCGTAGAGCCTCCTTTTTGAGCGCAATGTACTTTCGGGTTTTCAAAAGATGTAATTAATTCCTTAGTGGAACTTCTTGTCATGCATCTCCTAAAACAGAGGATAACTAAATCAGTAGGATAGGCTTTTGGAAAGAATACAAAAAATTAAACACGAAAATCAATTTTTTAGTTCTATTACTGTATCAGATAACGAATACGCCGTATTCAATTAATTTGAATACGCCGTATGATCTGCTGAAGGTAAATACGCCGTATTGATTATACATAATACTCGTATTGTTTGGAAGAACAGATACGTCGTTTAGACTGTAGAAATCAATACGTTGTCCTGAGTGGAAAGGTTGATACGTCATATCCAACTAGTGGATACGGCGAATCTGTTGATCTGTCAGAACAGGATATTTAGAAAACAATTAAATAATGATGTAATTTAAGCACATAATTAAATCAAACAATTAAATTAATTACAAACAGAATTAAATTACACTAATTAGATTAGTTATAAGCTAATGGTTAGAAATACTAATAAAATTAAAGGTTAAACTTTTTCACTCCCCGACGACGGCGCCAAAAACATGATGTGCTGTCGTGTAGGGTCAATTTATTGATTACTGGTATGTGCTTAATTACACATACCTTTTACCTTTAAAAACGAGCTGAAATAACCAAAAACGGACTTAAAATGCCAAATATATGCTTGTTTTGCTAATTGTATTGTGCAGGAACGGATATCTAAGAAAAGGACAAAAAACAAAGCCAAAACGACAAAACCGGACTCGGAATCGAAAAGACTGTGAAAGACAAAGCCAAATCGAAGCCAGAAAGTCAATCAAGTCAAAAAGTCAACAGAAAAGTCAACTGGTCAAAGTCAAAGTTAACCCCGAGGCCTAAAGTCAAGTTTAGGGACTGAAAATTGTAATCCTAACTTTATTTTAAATGAGAAAAAAGAGAAAAACTAAGACAAGGCTTATTTTGCAATCACTCTTTTATTTTTTTTTTTTTTTTTTTTTTTTAAAAGTAACAGTGGGGGGTGGGGGGGCAAAATGCTCAAGTCCTATACTTGTAACACATAAGGGTTGGTGCAAGTGTTATTAACTTTTGGGGACTATTCAGCAAGTCCCCAAAGTTATTTAAACAAAAGGACGAATTGCAAAACAAATATCCATCAAAGGAACCAACCTTGCCAAAGGGTTACTTGTGCCATGACCTTCCTTTTATAACAGATTTTCACCGCATTTTTGGAACACAACAAACTACGGGTTATAATCCATTCTTTTACATGCAACCCTTAATCCCGGATACTCACCTCCCCCCTCCTCCACTACCCCCACACCCCATAAAGATTGCCAAGCTGGCAATCTCACAAGAAACGAGCACAAATTAAGGGTCAAGATTTGATTTTGGTTTGCTCTCACCAAACTAACACAACAAAGGAGCTTCTCAGTTATAAAAGAGAGAGATGAACAAGTAGTTTGGAGTAGTTAGCAAGTTTTATTTTTTTCAGTTTGTAATTTTTCGTATTTTCAAGCAATTTTCTTTTAAGCCTTTTAAATTCAGCTTTAAGCACTTGTACCATTTATCTTTCAGCTTGTACTTCATTGTTTTGAGTAATAAGATTCAGTGTTTAAGTTTCAATTGTTTTACTTTTCAAGTTTAAGTTGTTTTCATTTCAATAAGCTCTAATAAGCTCATTTGAGCTTATTCTTGTTCATAAGCTCAAATTTAGTAAAAAAATCTGTTTTAAGTCATTCATTTACACATTTAGTTCAATTTACATCAAAACATGTCCACTTGAGTTCATTGGATTCATTTTGAAGGTTCAAAGGAGAAATAAGCTCAAATTCAGCTTATTGAGTTTATTAAGGTTTAGAGGCTTTGGAAGCCATTAAGAACACTTAAGCTTCTTCTCTTGGATAGCTTAAGTGTGAAGATTCTTCAAATCTCAGGTTTCCTTTTCTAAACTTGAAGTTAGCATTTATAGGCTTAATTCATTTTAGCTTATTCTTATGGAATCTTATGTTTAAATCCTGTTCATTTTGCTTAGATTAGATTATAGATGTTATAGTTTTAGAACTGTTTTAGTTAAATTTCATTTAGTTTTCATAATTTTCAAATCTGTCATTAAGCCTTAAATAAGCTAGGAGAGAAACTAGCTATTTCTTTCAAATAAGCTGTGGACTTTAGTTTTAAAATAGCTTAAGTAGGTCATTTTTAGTAGAAGTAGATAAAAGGTTTTAGGAGTTTTAGTTTTAAAATAGATTTTAAGCTCAATTTAGTTTTGACAGTTTAAACAAGAGGGTGTTTGGCATAAGCCTTAAAACGGGTCAAAATGGTCTTGGTTTGGGTTATGGTCATTAGGTTGGTTTAAGCTTAAGTTTTAAGCTCATTTTAATCTGTTTTTACAAGTTGTTAAGTTTGAAAAGTGTTTTTCAAAAGTTTTACAAAACATCTTTTTTAACTGTGATTCTTAAAACACCACAAGTGCTTATTTAGTTAAGCACTTGTGAATTTGATTTAAAGTTCAAAAAAGAGTGTGTTTTGTGTGTGTTAAAGAGGCTGTCAAACATCTTTGGTCTTTTGACTTTGTAAGTCAAAAAGCACCAAGTCTTTGTTTGTAACAGTTTAAAAAAAAATAGACAAAAACCCTTTTTCATTCAGCAAAATCAGCAAGATTTTATAAGTTTTAGGATGTCAAAATTGGTGCACAAGTCCCTTTCATAGGGCACTCAATCTGTTTTAGCTTATTTGTTGGTTTAGAGCTTATTTGACAGCTTTTCACAAGCTGTCAAATAAGCCCTTGAGATTAGCCTTAAAGCTCCCCTGGTGCAAAGGGGAGACTTTAGGCTTATTTTTCTTAGCCTTTAAGAGGACTTAAGCCCAACCTCTTGGCTTATTTCAAGAGCTTATAAGCTCTTGTATAAGCTTGTTGAATTTCAGCTTTTGAAAAGCTCATTTGCTAGCTTATTTGTCCAAATGATTTAGTCAAATTTTAGTTTTAAGTTTTATTCTTAGTTTCTGTCAAAAAAAAGCTGTATTTTCTAGCCTATTCTTTTGATAAAAGTAGAAAGTTCATTTGTTAAAGTTGTTTAGTATAAGCTCATTAGTAACTTTCATGTTTTAAGTTTTTGCTATTTCTCAATTTTTCAAAAAGCCAAAAATAAGCCAAGTCGCGAGGTCTATTTTGTACTTTTCCATTAGTTCAGGGGTACCCGTTTGCATTGTAGTGTAAATTCTTCATAATTTGCCCGCCTACCCTTTAGTTTAGTTTCTTACACTTTCTACCCTAGACTTTAGGAAAAATAAAAAAGGGGGAAAGACAAGAGGTCCGGGTGAGCAAGACTCGAACCCGTGACCTCTCGATACATTCCCCCTTTTAACACCACTCTTACCACTGCGCCCTTGGGTCTTTTTCGTTAAAGACTCAAGGGCTAACATATTTAAGGGGATTTTGGCTTATAAGCTTATATAAGCTGTTTGGCTTATTTACGGGCTTATTGCTTAAGCTGACTTTTGTTTCTTATTTTTCCTAGGATTGTCATAGTGTCTAGTATTTTTTGTAAATTTTTCAGAATTTTTCGTAATCGTTTAATATTTTTTATAATTTAATTTCGTTAAAAGTTTATTTAATTCATAAAAAATACAAAAATTATCAAAAAAAATATTTTGCTTTTTTAGAAAATTTTCTTTTGTCATCTAGTTTGTAGGAAAAATATAAAATTTATCGTAGGGTCATTTTTACAACTTTTTATCTTTTAAAGAACGGGTCCGGGTACGGGAATTTGCTTTGACTCGTTTTCGGGTCAAACGAACTCCGTTTTCGGTCTAGTCTTTTTCATTCTTCGTTATTTGATCCCTAGAGTAGTTTAGAAGTGAAAAAATTTTCGTAGGGTTATTTTTAAAGATTTTAGGTTTTTCCCCCTTTTGTTCGGGATTCGGGCTCTCGTTTTCTAGTTTAATTTCATAATTTCTAGGTTTTTATTAAACGTTTTAGTTCGTTATTATCTAATTTGACTTTTTCAACTTCCCAAATTAATCCCTTCCTTCAAACTCAATTCTTCGATTGTATCGATTTTCCATTCCAGCCTCGTTGGGGATAAACGACCCGGGAACATTCTATACTACTTCTCGGTTTTATTGATTATGCTTTTAGACTATTCTTACTATATATTTTATATTTTATTATAATATATATTTTAAGGTATAGTTTGGACAATCAATTACCAAGTTTTAATTTATATTTAGCCGACTTATCCTAAAACAACACTTTAACGGGTAGTGTACCCGATCGGGTGGAGTTTCGTGGTAAGTAGGGTGTCGAACACTAAGAGTGAGGTTGTTAACCTTACATTCTACCAGTATTTTAGTTACTCTAATTAAGTTTATCGTAATTACTTGTTAAACCTATGCTATATACGCTTCTAACGGATATGGGGGGTTTTCAGCCTGAGAGACTGGCACAGGTTTTATGGTGACAGTAATCAATTCTAAACACAATAAACATGCAAGAAAACTGTTAGAAAACTGTATTAGCCATATTAAATCTGACTAAATGCTGGTTTGTTTATTTAATGCAATGATTTCTTATCTCGAAGCGGCATATCATTCTTAAGACTTAGACGGGACATCATCCTAAGACCTAGACACGTTGAATCCTGTCACAATTAACGCATCCGCATAAAGCATCCTTTAGTTTAATTATAATCTATCTAGGGATTATAGCAATGGTGATCTTGATAAACCCTAGCCCATCAGGACTTTACCCACTTACTGTTTGACGGTATTTTATATACTGGTAGTCCACTATTCAAATCTTTATCAATTAATCAAGAACATACTTGTTGAAACATTACGGGTCACCTGCCGGTCCAACTAAGCTCTTAATTTAAAGATAAAGACAGAACGTTATTTGTGATCCTATTGGTCCAGTAATATAAAACACGATATGGAGAGCTATCCCAGTATCTAGCTCACTTGTTAGGCGTAACTAGACCTAGTTGAATGATAGGTCGCATATTCAAACACGTAGACAAGTATCATGTGATAAACATAATTAAACTATCAACGATAAATTAAAAAAATCAATTTTAGAACAAACCAAACATTAAATCTTCATTATGATAGCTAATACCAAAGGGTATTAGCCCATAACCATTGTAATTATACAAGTGTGATCAAATAACCAAGGTAAACTAAACGTTTTACCGAACCATACAAAAAATTAAATGATTACAAGAGTAAGGAAATTACACGGTGTATTCTATGGAATCGTGATCGATGCTTGACCTTTGGTTGCTCTTCTTCTCTTCAGAAAAGCGTCTTTTATGTGTATGGTATGAAGAATATGATTTTGCACACTGAAAACTCATTTTTTAGTCTTCTAGTTATAACCTTTGAAAAAGGCTGGATACGCCGTATTAGGCTAGACCAATACATCATATTGGGCTAGGCCAATACGGCGTATTGGGCTAGGCCAATACGGCGTATTGGGGTTTATCCCTTGGAGTGCGCGCAAAGTTTATGATCAGTATAATATACATTCCTAAAATAATAATATCTTCGTATCTCTGAATAGTTATCTTCATGGATACGGCGTATGGAAGATGGTGGATACGCCGTATTGGGAATTGTGAATACGCGTTTTCTTGTGAAGACTTGGCGCTGATACGCTGTATCACTTTTCCTGGATACGGCGTATTGGTCAGAAATGAGTAATCTTTAAATGTCTTTGTTTTAGCTCCAAAATATGCGCCTTTTATCAGGTCTTCACAAATCACTCCTCAATTACTACAAATAACACTTTTAAACAATTAAGTACACATTCTTGCAATAATTATACAAAAGTAGTTAGTTAATTCGGGATAAATGATGGTATAAATGTGACATTATTTGATGTCATCAGCAATGCACAAGTATGGTACTATGAAGAATATTACAAGGCCCCTAAGAGTACATTAAATGCATGTGAAATATCTTAAGAGGGATCAACCATATAAAGGAGCAAGGTAGTATGAAGACTGTTACCCGATGGTATCCTTTCTACGCACTCACGTTTCCCTAGACGTGTCTACAGCGATACAGACAAAAGTTGGTTTTCTAGAACCAAACGCGCACAATCATCAATCAAGAAGCAACAATAAAAGGATCTACAATCTGGCTTTCATGCAATCATTAGCAAATACAAAGGAGGGTTTAGCCTCACATGTTATAAAGAAAGCAAAGAGATAAATCAATCACATAACACATAGACATATTGAATGATTAATGATAAATAACCTTACTTGAATTAAAACATTGATTCAGGGTAGTTCAATAGGGTTTTGAGGCCCTAAAAATGACCAATGAAGCTGCTACAAGAGCTAGGGTTCGTCTCCCAAAAGTTATACAAAGTTACACACTTGAAACCCTAAAATCGGTTTAGTATATATAGAGATATCGTTGCGATGACGTCGCGATGTAATCCTGACGCCGTCGCTACGTGGATGTGTCTAGATCCTCATTAAGCTGGCTATTTCCTTTATGCCTGTGATGCCGTCTCCATATTTTGTAAGCAATACTTCTTCAAGGTTTTGGTGTAGGTCCGTAATCTTGTCCGTTTCTTCTCCAAATGAGCCCAAGTCACGTGTATTCCCTCTAAATTCCATCCAAGTGCTAAAAACCTGAAAACAAATGATTAAGCACATAATCTGGGCATATTTGCATGATTTAGGGGGTTAAATGACCCCGAAATAGTGTATAAAATGACACCTCATCACCAATCCTTCGAGATTTGATTAGTTGTTAGAAATTTGAGGATTGTTGTTGAAGGAGCGGTTCGGGATCAAATCGTTGGGTTGGAACCGGTTTGGTGGGTTTGAAAAATTATTTTAAGAATTTTAGGGTTGTCTCGACCTAAGGTTTGAGTGAGTTTTCCAAGATAGATGGCAGGTGTATCTAAGGTTGTTTTGCTCGGGTTTGAAAGTGTAGCACTTACCTCCCGCTTCGTCAGTATACGAGGATGCATAATCAACAAAAGCTTGCTCGAGATTTACCATGCAGTACTGAGTGTCGTGAGGACCACTACAGATCTCACATGAATAAGTGATCTTGTTCACTTGAGTAGGTTGTATAGGAGCAATGTAGGATTCCATCAAGCATTGTACTTGATATTCGAGCTCGATGAGGCGGCGGTCGGATTTACTCGGGACATCTTGAGGCAAGGAGATTGCCTTGATCGGCTTACCGAAATCCCTTGGGTCGTTCCAACTTTTGTTGTCATAGAGAGCGAGGTCCTCTAATAGTGCCCAGGATTCTTCGGTGTTTCTGTCATGAAGCTTACCATCGACCGATTGGTCAATCGTTCGTCTTGTGAAGGGAGTGACATGGTCATAAAAGATTTAGACTTGGAGCCAAAGGTCGATCCCATGATGAGGGAGTTTTTAGAGTAAGTCCTTAAAACGAATCCATGCTTCTGAGAGAGATTCTCCTTGATGTTGTTGGAACATAAGGATATCGTTACGGAGTTTTGCGGTCCTTCCTGATGGAAAGAATTGAGCAAGAAAACGAGTAGTAAGATCCTACCATGTGGAGATGATGGATCCTGCTAGAAGACATTCAAGCTAATTGCTAGCTTGATCGTAAATGGAAATTTAAAATAAACGCAGGCGTGTTCTTTCCCTATTTGCACCGTCAAGGTCAAGTGAGTCCATAAGTTTTAAGAAATCCTAGAGGTGTTGGTTTGGATCCTCAAACCGAAGTCTGTGGAATGAGCATCCGTTTTGCACCAACTGGATGGTGTCGGATCGAAGAGGTACCACATTGTTCCCTTCGAGGAGTTCAATGGTGTTCCTATAGCCCTCGTGGCTAGGTTTGGATTAATCTTTAAGAGTAAGAATAGGATTCCCATCTTCCATGGTGGTTGACGAGAATGATTTACAAAACAAATAACACAAAGAAAAGATAGACTACAGGAAGCTAATATAACGAAAATAAAATCTCCCTTGTAAGGATTCAAGCGAGTAGAACTAAGCTAAACTAAGTTCTGAACCTAACTTTGCCCCACGCAGCTGCGCCAAAAACTTGATGTTGGGTAGTCATAGGACTTCTACACGAAGTTTTACAACTCCCTAGGCAGTGTACCTAATCGTTGTAGCGTAATATAGGCAAGACTTGGGGGTTGTTATCGTTCTCTAGGGGAATAGGTTGGGAAGGCTCGAACAGAGCTTAGCCGAGATCTACGGGATTAAAAGGAGATTAATTTTGTATTTTTATATTTTATAAAAAGCAATAAATCAATGGTTTAAGAGATTGGTTTGTTTAACTAATTAATAAACTAATTGTAATCTATACTACTGGTGATAAGTTTATGATAAAATAATGTATTTGCTTAATCATGCATTACCCATTAGATTGCTTCTCCTAATCCTGTTGCCTTGTCACACTCGTGATGATCTGTGTAAGTATTTCCTAAGTCATGAACGAATTACACTAACCCGCCGTCTATTTAATATTCCGTTAAGGAAACGTACAAGTAAGGTAGTATGAAGACTATTACAAGGCCCCTAAGAGTATATTAAATGCAACTAAAATATCTTAAGAGGGATCAAGCATATTAGGGGTAAGGTAGTATGAATATTGTTACCGATGGTATCCTTTCTATACACTCGCGTTTCCCTAGACGTCTATGCCACTTTAATATCTTATGGCTAGTTTTTTAATGCCTGATGCGCACATTCATCACAAGAAGCAACAGTAAAAAGATCTACAATCTAACTTTCATGCAATCATAAGCAAATACAAAGGAGGGTTTAGCCTAACATGTTATAAATAGAGCAAGAACATAAATCAATCAAACAACACATAGACATATTGAATGATTAAAGATAGATAATTTTACTTGATTAAAGCATGGATTAAGGTCATTTACAATAGGGTTTTGCGGCCCTAAAGTCAGCCTAAAAGCTGACAAAATACTTAGTGTTCGGCTCCCAAAAGTTATACAAAGTTACACACTTAAAACCCTAAATTCGGTTTTGTATATATAGAGAAATCGTCGCGACAACGTTAAGTTATGGTCACGACGCTATCACAAGATAGAATCTTCTAGGTCTGATTTGAGTCGGTTACGTCATGACGCCGTCGTCAATTTCCTGACGCCGTCACTAGAAAGATTGCGATGGCGTCGCTTTATGCCTGCAACGCCGTCTTCACGCACTGTTTGCACAATTCTTCAAGAGATTTGGTGTAGGCCCGTAGTCTTGTCTGTTTCTTCTCCAAATGAGCCTAAGTCTTGTGTATTTCCTCTAAATGCCATCCAAGTGCTAAAAACCTAAAAACAAACGATTAAGCACATAATCTGGGAATATTTGCATGATTTAAGGGGTTAAATGACCTTGAAATAGTATATAAAATCAAATATGTACCCAATCGTCTTGAATCAAAATATTGTATAAAAAATGATTACCTTTAAATAAATAAAAACATCAATTAAAAGAAACTCACCCCGATGTTGTTTGGTTTCAAGCTCCATCTAAGAGTTACCTAAATCTTTATCACTTGCGTACAATTCCTTAAATGAATCAAAACCTACAACCTCGTTACTAATGGTCACCAATAAAGTGGTCTTTCTACTCAATACATCTGCCACTTTATTACTTGCACCCGATTTATGCTTGATCACAAAGTTGAATTTTTCCAAGAAACTCGCCCACCATGAATGTATCTTATTTAAATGCATTTGATTTTGAAAATATTTGAGAGATTGATGATCCGAATAAACTACAAACTCTTATTAAATCAAGTAATGCTCCCACTTCTTCATAGCTTAAACAACCGCATACAAATCTTGTTCCTAAGTTGACCACTTTTGTCGAGCTTCATTTTGTTTCTCACTATGAAACGCTACGGGCCTCCCTTCTTGTAACAAAACAGCCCCAATCCCAGTTCCACAAGCATCACATTCTAACAAAAAAACTTTATCAAAGTTAGGTAAAGAAAGTATCGGTGCGGTTTTCAACTTCTGTATGATAATCTTGAAGCTCTCCTCTACCTCCTTAGTCCATTGAAACGGACCATTTTCAAACAATTGGTAATTGGTGCCACTATGCTACTAAAATTCCTCACAAACCTCCTATAAAAGGTTTCCAACCCATGAAACTTCTAACTTCAGACAATGTCTAAGGCGCCTGGACCTTGGTTTCGCCAATATGAACCCATCCGAACTCACAATGTAACCAAGAAATAAGAGTTTAATAGTAAGGAAAGTACACTTCTTTAAGTTAACAAACAAATCGTTATCAGCTAACTCCTTCACAAACTTTCGTAGATGACCTAAATGTTCCTCCACTGTTAGGCTATAAATCAAGATATCCTCAAAATACACTACCACAAACTTACCCATAAATGCCTAAGAACTTGAGTCATTAAGCGCATAAAAGTACTTTTGATAACCGGTAACTTTTACAGGATTAAGTATTATAAAATATTGTAATTTTCTATCGGAGTCTTTTGATTTTGTCAGCTTTAGTGGCAGAAAGCTAAAAAGTTGACTTCGGTTGACTTATTTTGCGTGAAACGGTTATGTTTTAACCGGGTGTTGAGAGAGTCTTGGATTTCGTAAGAAAATCACTTTTGATTCGTCTTTTCCATATCGGAGTGTTTATTATTATTTAATGCGTTCCGGGAAATTTTCTCGCATACCGTGAAAATCGTCACGCAGCGCGTACCGGCACGACAATTAATTTGAGAACGGGATTTAGTAAACTTGGAAGTGTGTTAATGGGTTTATGTGTTGGATAAATCCGCGTTTTAAATAACGTTGATTTAGAACGTAAATCGTTGATGTGTGATTTAAAAGTTATTAGAAAATAGGTGTTTTCGTGAAATTTGGTAAAAGACCGTAACGGTTGTGAAAGTGAAATTTTTGGGTGTATCTAAAGTGAAAAATCAATTTTTGAAGGTTTGGAATGCTTTTAAATTCATGTGAAAGGTTTCGGTTAAATTTGGACAAAAACTCGTATTTTGGGTCCCGACACGTCAAATAATGATCAAAATGAATTTTGGAAAGCTTGGTTCGGGGATAGGTCGTGTGAATGACCCAGGTTCTTGGAAAAATGTTTTTAAACCCAATAAAATCATTAACTAACTTTGAGTAACGTTGTAAAGTAAGGAAAAATTGAATTTTAAGTAATCCTGACACGAAAAGAAGAACCCGAACCCCTCCTAGGATCCAAATCGAACGAGTACCAAGGGGGCAAGATGGCTATTTTCTAGCAATAGTGTCTCAAGGTAGTACCCATATATTCCTTCCACCACCTAAGCATTCATTCATGCATTTCAAAATCAAAACAAAAAAATATCACTCTCTTTCTCTCTTTGGTTTTTGGACGAGCAAAACAAGGGCAAGAAACATATTTTTTTTCAAGATTTATCAAGAACACGAGTTGAGAATTATTAGTGGGTTGATAGTTAGTAGTTTCGGGTTATAGAAAAGATATTGGCGTTTGTTTTCTTCGCGTCAAAACCGAACCAAGAACCTCCAAATTTGTAAGTTTTTCTAAATTTAAATTTTTGTTGTACTTTTGTCTTGATAATGGTAAATATATTCTAGTTGTACAAGCGGATCGTCGTAAAAATCGAATCTTGAAAACAAAATATGAAAAAGGGTGCGTTTGGGATCGACGTGAGCAAAGGAAAAAGGAAAAAGGATTTGACACTTTAAATAATGGTTGTTGTGGTAATTTTATTTTAAGATTAAGAAGCTTATTTATGGCTTAGTTTTGAATTTTGCTTAAGTAATAAGCTAGTTATAGCTTATTTGGTTTCGGGCTAGGATGTTTGGGCTCGGCCCAACACCACTTGGCCCATTTGATAGGGTGTTTGTTTCGGTCTCGGTCCGACAAGGAAAAGGGCTCGTCCTATTTGATTTCAGATTATATTTCGACTTATGGCTTATTTATGTTTCGGTTTATATTTCGGCTTATGGCTTATTTATGTTTCGGCTTATGTTCGAGCTTATGGCTTATTTATGTTTCGGCTTATATTTCGTCTTATGGCTTATTTAGTTTTGGCTTATTGGATTTTGGGCTTATTTGAGCTTCGGCTTAATTGATTTTGGCTTAATGGGCTTCGGCTCATTTGATTGGCCTATTGGGCTTCGGTTTATATTTTGGACTCATATAGAGGTTGTGAACTTTGTTTAATTATCGGGCTAGATTTAAAACCTTAATGGACTTTAAGGCCCAATACCAAGTAAATGGACTTATGGACTCAAATTAGAATTTTAAAAGTGGCAAGTTGGACTTAATAAGGGTTAATGGACTAACTTTGGGCTTTCGGGCTCAAGAGGGAAAAATTTTGGTTTGAATTTCTAAGAACGAATCAATGGATTAATAATAGTTATGGAAGTATAAAATGATTTAAATTTGACGATTTTTGTCGCGTTTGGATAAACTCATTAAAAGTATGAACTTTTTGGCATTTTCTCGGAATTGTGGAAAATATTGAAATGTAAGGTTTGGGAACCATGAGAACCTTTTACAAACGAACAGGTCATGTCGAAATTGTTGTAAGGTGTCACACTTAGAAATGATATGGAATAATAATTTTGTGTCAACTCGACTAAAGGACAAAAAAGTAACATTGTGTAAAGATAAATGTTAAGATAAACGATTGAGCATGGACCTTACATAGATGATAAACTTTTTTGCCTACCTACCCGTTAGCCCGATAAGAGACAGAAAATAATAAAATATAATATTTGATAAATATTATATATATATATATATATATATATATATATATATATATATATATATATATATATATATATATATATATATATATAGATGTGTGTGTGTGTGTGTGTACTTTAACGTTGCAGAGATGCTTATTCGTTTATTTTCGATCTTTGAACTCCCACTTATTTCTCGTCAGATGGTCTTGGACCGTTTGGCAACTTGTTTCGTTGTTAGCTATGTTTTGAGTATTCTGTGTCGATGTCGCACTTAGCCCAAGTGCATTGAGTCATTTTGCGTAATTACCACACAACCATGATACCGAATAAAGGTTTTGTAATGGAATAATGGCTTTGTAATGAGGATAAAGGTTTTGTAATCGAATAAAGGTTTTGAAATGAGGATAAAAGCTTTGTAATAAGGATTTTAGAGTGAGTTAAAGACAAACGCTTGTACAATAAGGCAATTTTTTACAAAATGTTAATAATATGACATTAATATTAGGTCGTGGCTAGGTACCGATGTGCGTTGTAAAGATTATTTGGTTCGTTGAGTAGAGATTATCTGTGCGGTTATTATCATCTGTTGAGGTGAGTTCTCGTAGCCCTGCTTTTTAAATCTTTCTCGTTGGGGGAAAATGATACTCAAATGTGTTTTGAACTGTTTTCCGAACTGTGTGAAATCTGGTTTTTTTGGGACAATTGATGTGCTTATGACTGCTATGTGAATGATATGTTTTGGTACGATATTCTGTGTGGTTCTTCGCCCTAAATATAGCTCTAGCTGGTAGGCTTTAGGTGCGGTATGTCATTTGTGGTTGCGACCCTAAGAACGTTGGTACACGCTGGTGATAAGACTTGCAGGGATGCTAGGTCTTGGTACATGATTAGCGGGGATGCTAAGTCATGGGTTTGTGATGGTTCTGCATATATTCACTTTCATATAGCACAATTGTCCAACTTTTTGAGATATTGGCACAACGACTGGGTTTTGAGTCAAACCTACGAGCTCACCAACATTATTGTTGAGGTTTTCGAGTATCATTTTTAGGTGTGTTATTAACAAAGGTAAATGTGAAGTATTAGGAATCAAAGATGAGTACATCTGGGAGTTTATTGAAGGACAATCGTTTGACTTTTTTTTAAGGTCTCGAAATTATAAACTTTTGTAAATAAACTTTTGCAAACAATGTATGGTATGATCTTGTATCTTGTGCAATGGGAATCATTATGTCGCATTCTCGTGTTTCCGCCGTTGACGGGGTGTGATAGATTGGTATTCAGAGCCAAGGTTATAGAGAATGCTTTTTTTAATAAAAAGAAAATGTCAACTATAACCAAACTAGAGTTTTCGTAAAACCTCGAACATGGCAAAAGTTAATTAGCCTGAGAAATTCATGGTATCTCCTAAATTACGCATAGCCTGATCAACTATGCTTAATTTACAAAGGACCATGAAATGATCTTAAGCTATGTTAGAGAAAGGGAAGGATGTGTAGATGATAAGACCACCTGAAAATGAGTTGACCTCGAACGTACGTATTGGGTAATACGTACTTGCGTGTAGTGTTGTGGTATGAGAACACTTGCGAGTGTTTGGATTTAGAGTGTTGTTGATTGCCTAGTGCTTGCCATGATGCCTTAATTATATTGCATGATGCCTTGGAAGTCTAGGTATATATGTCGCGGGTAGCGACATTTGTTGAGGATGCGTTTTGAGTAGTTATGTTGTGTATTGCATAATGCCCTAAGAGCCTTGGTAGGAATGTTGATTGATAGAGATGCTAATTAAGGGTGTGCCCTTAGTAGATATGTTAAGATATTGTATGATGCTTTGAAGTGCTTATTCTGTGTAGAACCATGAGGGTGCTTGTTTTCCGTTCGTACCTCTTGGGTATATATAGATATTATATAGAGGTGTATTTATACATTTTTTTAGGGTCGTTTTAACCCCGTATAATCATGTGTTTATGCCGAAACTAGGTAATTAATATTCCTTTTCATGTATTTTCTCATTTGAAGACATTTGGATGATATTACACGTGACTTTGGCTCATTTGGAAGAAGAAAT
The DNA here is from genome assembly GCA_026074375.1 of Tanacetum coccineum. Classification (NCBI taxonomy): domain Eukaryota; kingdom Viridiplantae; phylum Streptophyta; class Magnoliopsida; order Asterales; family Asteraceae; genus Tanacetum; species Tanacetum coccineum. The sequence goes on from BQNB010030320.1 coordinate 38,046, forward strand.
GGACGAGTATTAAAACCATACGAAGACTCTTGAAGATTTGTGCCTCAAGAGCCTGGAGACGACGTCACCTGCTAGACACGTTGCCGTCACACAAACTCATCAAGTGATGTGTCCACATTCTTTCATGACGGCGTCAACCTCACCGACTCAAACGCAGATCTTGAAACTATATATACAAACCTAAATTTAGGGTTTTGAGTGTGTAACTTTAGAATAAAGAAGGGTTCGAACACTAGTTCTTTTAGCACTTTAGGGATGAATTATTAGGGCCTAAAAACCCTATTGTACTTCTTCCAATTCATGTTTTAATCAAGTAAGGTTTACTTAATCATTCAATATGTCTATGTGTTGTTTGATCTATTGTTCTTGCTTTATCTTTAACATGCTTGGCTAAACCTTATTATTTGGTTTATTTATGATTGTATGTAACCTAGAATTAGATTCTTAGTGATGTTGCTTCTTGTAATGGATGTGCACGTTAGGTCTTAGAAAACCAGCTTTCTGTCTATAATTGTTGTTGATATGTCTAGGGAAACGTGATTGTGTAGAAAGGATACCATCAGGTAACAGTCTCCATACTACCTTGCTCCCTAGGTAACAGTATTCATACTACCTTGCCCCCTAATATGGTCGATCCACTTTTAATGTATTTTACATGCACTTAGTAAACTCCTAGGGGCTGTGTAATAGTCTTCATACTACCTTGCATGTGCGTTGCTCTAGCGACATACTAAGTAGATGGCGGGTTCATGTAATTCGTTCATTCTTTAGGAAATAGTTACACAGATCATCACAAGGGTGACAAGGCAACAACACTAGGAGAAGCAATCTAGGGAGTAGTACATGATTAAATAGACACAATCTTTTATCTTATTGTTATCACCATTAGCATAGAATTATATTTAGTTTAATAGCTAAAACCAACCAATCTCTCCAATATATGATTTACTCACTTTCCATAAAATATAAAAATATAAAAAGAATCTTCCCTCAACCCTTAGAATTTTGTTAGACCGTGATCAAGCCTTCCCAACCTATTCCTCGAGTGAACGATAAATAACCCTGAGTCTTGCCTATACTACACTACAATGATTAGGTGCACTGCTTAGGGAGTTATAAAACTTCTCGTGTAGAATTCCTACGACAACCACACATCAAGTTTTTGGCGCCGCCGCCTGGGGAATAGTTAGGTTCCGATCATAGTTTAGCTTAGTTCTACTAGCTTGAATCCTTTCAAGTGAGATTTTAATTCCGCATATTAGCTTTCTCGTAGTCTATCTTTTCTTTGTGCCGCTGGTAATTTGAGTAATGATATTTTATAGAGATACTTATAACCTTTACCGTGTTATCACAAGTCATGTCTACCCCAGCTTATGTTAATTCGGAGACTATCACCCTGGCTGACGGAGCTTAGAGCTCCCGAGTGCCCATCCCTTTACCTGATGACCCCTATGTAGCGGTTAGAAATGCACAGTTAGTTGATACTGAGTCAGAGCCAGAGGAGGCTCCCTCAGAGGCATAGGAGTTGCAGTCATTAGGTTCTAGAGTACCCCTTATGGGTGAGGAGTTTGAGGATTTTGAGCCGTCATGTATTAGGACTGATTCATTGTTGGGATTAAAAGACTTCTTGATGATCTTAGAGTTACTGCTGCTCAGGTTTGTGTTACTGCTGCTAAGTTAAAGTTAGTGTTGTTCATTAACTTTAATGAAAAATATGCTAAGTAGTTAGTGCTGCTAGTATAAAGTTAGTACTAGTAGTTCACTGTTACTACTGCTAGTATATATTAGTACTGCTAGTGTAAAGTTAGTAATGCTCGTAAAGATTGAAGAAAATATTCTAAGTAGTTACTACTGCTTGTACATAGTTAATGCTGCTAGTGTATAAGTTACTATTGCTGGTGTTAAAAGTTAATGCTGCTAGTACAAAAGTTACAACTGCTCAAAGATTAAGATTGCTGAAAGAGTTTCTACTGTCAGAAAAGAATAGATAAAGACAGAAGAAAGGATAAAGGATAAAGATTTATTGGAGATCAAGATTACTTACATGATAAGTATTAGTTATTTATAGAATAGGTCATAGAGAATATTTTAAGTTTTAGGAATATAGTGTAAATCGACTAGGACTCCTTGGTGTATAAAAGGAGATCCTAGGGCATAGAGTTTGCTATCATTAAAAAAAACTAGAAATCTTTTGTTTTGATATCGTTATAGCTTCAAGGTTTTGTAACCCTAATACTAGGAGAGTATTCGTATTATTTGTAATAATAATATTGGAGCTTTTATTGTTGAATTATATTGTCTTGTGTTACTGTTTCATTAAGAATTCTTCTAATATTAAAGATTAAATTCCGCATAATCTTTAATACACTTAACAAAGTTTCTACTATGGTTGTGTTAGATTTATCTAATATAACTAAATCTTAAACAAGCTTAAGTAATTCGATTTATTAAAGTAGGATCCAACAAGAGGTATTCTACTCCTGGGAAAACAAGTGGTATCAGAGCTTGTTGAGAAGCTTTGAATAAGAAGAACCTATTTGAATACACAAGATCTCTTTGCTAGAAGATATGGATTCGGAATCTGCACATATAGTGGCTGCATCCAAGGTTCCAATGCTCAAACCTATTAAGTTTGAGTTATAGAGGATGAGAATAGAACAATACATCCAGATGATTGACTATGCTTTATGGGAGGTCATAGAGAATGGAAACACTGCACCAAAAACAACAGTTATGGAAGGTGTTGAGAAAGTAATACCTCCTACAACTGCTGAAGAAAAGGCTCAGAAGAGGTTAGAAGTGAAGGCCAGAAGCACCTTGATGATGGGAATGCCTAATGAACATCAGTTAAAGTTTAACTCCATTAAGGATGCTAAGTTGCTGCTGGAAGCTATTGAAAAGAGGTTTGGTAGGAATGTTGCTACAAAGAAAACTTAAAGAAATCTCTTGAAACAGTAGTATGAAAACTTCACTGCTCCTAGATCAGAAACCCTTGATCAAACTTTTGATAGGCTTCAGAAGCTTGTAAGTAAGTTGGAGATTTTTGGTGAAACACTTTCACAAGAAGATGTGAACCAGAAGCTGTTGAGAAGTTTGTCACCAGAATGGAACACACATGCTGTTGTGTGGAGGAACAAGCCTGAATTAAAGACAATGAGCATGGATGATCTCTACAACATTCGCAAAGTGTATGAACCAGAAGTCAAAGTGACATCAAGCTCAAGTAAAAGCACACAAAACATGGATTTTGTGTCCTCTAACAACTCTGGTAGCACTAATGAAGCAGTTAATACTGCTCATGGAGTTTCTGCTGCCAGCACTCAAGCTAATGCTGCTAATCCAATAAATGTTGATAACTTGAGTGATGCTGTGATCTGTGCATTCTTTGCTAGTCAACCAAGTAGTCCTCAACTTGCAAATGAGGACTTACAACAACTCCATCCAGATGACTTAGAAGAGATAGATTTGAGATGGCAGATGGCCATGTTGACTATGAGGGCAAGAAGGTTCTTAAAGAACACTGGAAGGGGAAAGGTAGAGGGCCCCCCCCCCCCCCCTCGGTGACTATTAAATGGGTAATGAGGACCCCATTGGGTTTGATAAGTCCAAGGTGGAGTGCTACAACTGCCACAAGAGGGGACATTTTGCCAGAGAGTGCAGAGTTCCAAGAAACCAAGACAACAGGAACAGGGAAAGCTCAAGAAGAAGTGTGCCAGTGGAGACAACTACTTCCAATGCTTTGATCTCATGTGATGGTCTTGGTGGTTATGACTGGAGTGATCATGCAGAGGAAGGACCAACAAATTATGCACTCATGGCCTACTCATCTTCAAGTTCTGATTCTGAGGTATCTAATGATTCTACTTGCTCAAAATCTTGTCTTGAAACTATTGAAGTGCTTAAATCTCAATATGAACAACTATTGAAAAGATTTGAGAAATCTAAGTTAATGGTTGTAGCTTATAAGACAGGTTTACAGTCTATAGAAGAAAGACTTGAATTTTATAAAAAGAATGAGTCTATTTATGTAGAAAAGATTAACGGCTTAAAATGAGATATTCAAGTAGGAGAGATAACTATTGGGGAGCTTAGGAAGAAGCTAGAAATGGTTCAAAAGGAAAAAGATGGCATTTAGTTTAATGTAGACAAATTTGAAAATGCATCTAAAAGCTTAAACAAGATTATAGAGAGTCAGATTGTAGACAATTGCAAGAAAGGTTTAGGCTATAATGCAGTTCCACCTCCCCTAACAAGAAATTTCATGCCTCCAAAACCTGACTTGTCATTTACTGGCTTAGAAGAGTTTACAAATGAGCCTGTAGTTATTAAGCCTGTAGTTGAGAACAGTGAAGCTAAGGCTAGTGAAGCAAAGCCTAAAGCAGTTAGGAAGAATAATGGTGCTCCAATTATTGAGGATTGGGTGTCAGATAGTGAGGAAGAAAATGTGTCTTAAAATAAGATTGAAAAGAAAACAGCTAAGCCTAGTTTTGTTAAGATAGACTTTGTCAAAGCTAAAACAAAACAAACAAACTGTTAGGATATACTGCTAAAACAAGTAAGCACAATAGGCAAAACACTCACCATACTAAGAGGCAATCAAGAAAACCTGGATTAATATGATGTCTCAGAGACTCAGAAGTAATTCTGAGATGTTTAACAAAGCTTGTTATGTGTGTGGAAGTTTTGATCACTTGTAGGTTGATTGTAATTATCAAAGGGTGGTAAAACCTGTTTGGAAAATTGCTAAAAGGGTGAATCATCAGAATTTTGCCAAAAAGACTCACCCTTGCCCTAAAAAGAACATTGTTCCAAGAGCAGTACTAATGAAGTCTGGCTTAGTATCTATTAATACTACTAGACAAAATATTTCAAAAACAGCAGTATCAGTTAATACTAGACAAGTTAATACTGCTCACTCAAAAACAACAGTGAATGCTGGTTGACCAATGTCATATCTTTCTAAAACAGCATATTCAACTGTTAAGAGGCCCATTCACAAGAATACAGCATTTAAAAATAATAACTTTAATCAGAGGGTTAATATTATTAAGGATAAAAATGTTAATACTGTTAGGCCAAAAGCAGTAGTTAATGTTATTAAGGGAAATAATGTTAATGCTATTAACGCCTTAGCTTGTTAGGTTTGGAAACCAAAGACTAAAGTTTTAGACCATGTTTCTAAACACAACAGTGCATCAATCACCCTAAAGAAGTTTGATTATATTTATGCACAAGGCAGATCCAAGTCAGTGATGGCTTGGGTCCTCAAAAGAAACTGATTTTCTTATCCAATATACAGGGCAATCCACAAATGGATTTACAGGATAAAGGAGTGATTGATAGTGGATGCTCAAGGCACATGACAGAGAACATGTCCTATCTTACAAACTATGAAGAAATAGATGGAGGATATGTTGCTTTTGGAGGGAACCCCAAAGGAGGGAAAATCACAGGAAAATGTACCATTAAAACTGGTAATCTAGATTTTGAAAATGTGTATTTTGTGAGAGAGTTAAAGTTTAATCTCTTTAGTGTCTCACAAATGTGTGATAAAAAGAATAGTGTTCTTTTTAATGACACTGAATGTATTGTTTTATCTCTAAACTTTAAGTTAATTGATGAAAGTTAAGTTTTACTTAGAGTTCCTAGAAAGAACAATATGTATAGTGTTGATTTAAAGAACATAGTTCCTAAAAGAGGTTTAACTTGCCTTTTTGCAAAAGCCACATCTAATGAATCTAAACTTTGGCATAGAAGGCTAGGTCACTTAAATTTTAAAACCATGAATAAATTAGTTAAGGGAAATCTTGTAAGAGGTTTACCTTCCAAACTTTTTGAAAATGATCAAACCTGTGTTGCTTGTCAAAAGGGAAAGCAGCACAGAGCCTCTTGTAAGTCCAAAACAGAGAACTCAATCAGTCTTCCTTTACATTTGTTGCATATGGACTTGTTTGGTCCAACATTTGTAAAAAGCCTTATGAAGAAAATGTATTGCCTAGTTGTCACAGATGATTATAGTAAGGATGAGACTAGTGGCATTCTTAAGTCCTTTATAACTGGGATAGAAAATCTAGTAGATCACAAGGTTAAGGTGATTAGATGTGATAATGGGACTGAGTTCAAGAATAGAGAAATGAATCAGTTTTGTGAAAAGAAGGGTATTTTGAGACAATATAGTGTAGCTAGAACTCCTCAACAAAATGGAGTTGCTGAGAGGAGAAATAGGACACTAATTGAGGCTGCTAGGACTATGCTAGCTGATTCTAAGTTGCCAACTACTTTTTGGGCAGAAGCAGTTAATACTGCTTGCTATGTGCAAAATAGAGTGTTAGTAGTTAAGCCTCATAACAAGACCCCATATGAACTTTTTCATGGTAGAACACCAACTTTAAGTTTTATGAGACCATTTGGGTGTCCTGTTACCATTCTCAATACCATAGATCACTTAGGCAAATTTGATGGTAAGGCTGATGAAGGTTTCTTTGTTGGATACTCTTTGAATAGTAAAGCCTTTAGAGTATTCAATAGTAGAACAAGATAGTGAAGACAAACTTTCATATTAGGTTTAGTAGAGTACAACCTAATGGAATAGGTAGTTGACCAGATTGCTATTTGATATTGATTCTAGTAACAGAAAATGACTTATAAGCCAATTGTGGCAGGTACACAAATCTAATGGTTTTGTAGGTACAAAAGCAAGTGATAATGCAGGTCAAGCTAGAAAGGAGACAGAACCTGTCAAAAATTACATTTTGCTACCATTGTGGCCTGCTGATCCACCATTTTCCTAAGATCCAAAGAGTTCTCAAGATGATGGATCCAAACCTTCAAGTGATGATGAGAAGAAGGTTGATGAAGATCCAAGAAAAGATAGTGAAAGTATTGATCAAGAGAAGGATGATAATGTTAACATCACTAACAATCTTAATGCTTCTAGCACAAATAAAGTTAATGTTGTTAGTAGAAAAATAAGCATTGAACTTCCAGATGATCTAAATATGCATGCTTTGGAAGATATAAGCATATTTGACCTCTCAAGAGATAATGAAGATGTTGGTGCAGAGGCTGACATGAACAATTTGGATACAACAATCCAAGTCAGTCCTATTCTAACTACAAGAATTCATAAAGATCATCCTCTCAATCAAGTGATTAGAGATTTGCAATCAGCTACACAAACAAGAAACATGTCAAAGAATTTGGAGGAGCATGGGTTGTTGTCCATTCAACATAAGACATAAAACCATAAGTCATTCAAAGACTTGCTTGTTTGCTTGCTTTTTATCACAAGAAGAACCCAAAAAGGTAATTCATGCATTGAAGGATCCAAGCTGGATAGAGGCTATGCAAGAAGAGCTTCTACAATTCAAGTTACAAGAAGTTTGGACTTTGGTGGATTTACCAAATAGAAAAAGGGCTATAGGCACTAAATGGGTTTTCAGGAATAAAAAGGATGAAAGAGGAATTATGATAAGAAATAAAGCAAGATTGGTTGCTCAAGGGTACACACAAGAAGAAGGGATTGACTATGATGAAGTCTTTGCTCCTGTTGCAAGAATTGAAGCAATTAGGCTATTTTTAGCTTATGCTTCATTTAAAGATTTTGTGGTGTATCAAATGGATGTAAAAAGTGCTTTTCTCTATGGGAAGATTAAAGAAGAGGTGTATGTATGTCAACCACCAGGATTTGAAGATCCAGACTTTCCTGATAGAGTAGTTTAAGGTTGTAAAAAGACTAATATAGCTACCATCAAGTTCTTAATGGTATGAAACCTTGTCAACATATCTGTTGGAAAATGAGTTTTAAAGAGGGAAAATTGACAAAACCTTATTCATCAAAAGGTACAAAGGTGATATTTTACTGGTCTAAGTTTATGTGGATGATATCATCTTTGGTTCAACAAAGAAGGAGCTATTGATAGAACCTATACAACCTAATAGATTCTGGATCATTTAAGCTCTAGATTGTTTAGATCTAATCTAGGATAAATAATAACAAAGTTCATAGAATATGTATAGCGGAATAAACATAAGAACAATGTTATTTAAACAAGGTTTTTCATACATACAAGCTCCAATTCTACTTGATCAATAGTAGAACGGTTACCTACCTATAATAGGGTCAAAGACCTTGAGGCTACACTAAAACCATTAGGCGTCTACATTGTACTAGGCGCACACACACACGTTTTTTGGATACATAAAACAATGTCTAGGGATCTCTTTATATATATAGTCCAATCTAGACTTAGAAGGAAAACTAATTGTATTAGGAAACTAAATCTTCCTAATCTTTATCTTCATATCTTTGACCAAATCTTCTAAAATCTTCATGTACTCCTACATCTTGTAGAATTCCATAATGTTGACTTTGATCCTTTTATTTCATTCTTGTTTCAATGTTTTATATCATTGTTTCGTATCATCAAATCAGTATAATTCCCAACAATCTTCCCCTATTTGATGATTACAAACCAACATCTTGATCTTCCATGAATGAAATAATCTTCCCCTTAAATCGAAATCTCCATGTCACCACATTTAATAAGTTGCAAATCATATCTTTGTAATCTTCTTCCCCTTTTTGTAATAATCCAATAGGGGTCTTGTGAAGGTATGCAACTTGGATCTTTACAACTGTAAACCATATATCACACTACTAATCCAGCCTTTTAATGACTTAAATTACCCACCCTTACGTACAATAAGAAAAATGAATTTAAGCAGTAGAAACTTAAACTAGCAGTAGTAATAATGACTAGCAGTAGTAATGAAAACCTTCCCCTCAAGTGGTGCATGAATATATCCTGATGGTTAAACACTTTATCATATGCTTCCCCTGAAACCAATATGTTAACCATCTCTTGAATCTCAAATTCTGTAGGCTTTTTGTAATGATTACTGATGAAGAAAACTAAGTATTACGAACTTGATGTAGAAGTAGAATAACCCAAACTTGTGTCTTATGTCTTGTACTATCCACGTGACTCCAAACTCATACATAATTCCTTGAAGTATAAGTTTTTTTTTTTTTGTTAGAAAACGCATAACTTTTGACAAAAATCTCAGCTCAATGAGACCATGTAGCACTATACATAACTCCTTTAAGTGATAGCAATGTGCTCGCGTTGAGCACATAAGTTTAGTAGAGCTCACCTCGCTGGCTAGATTTGACAAGTCTTCATCAACAACGATTTTAAGTACGAACAAGTTATCTTTAAACGTTGCTAGCCGTTTAAGATATGATAAGAACACATACCCAAGTAATTCCACTTCATCGTCAAATAAGTGATAAACAATCGTCTCCGTAACCAATTCTTCAAATAATCCCAAAACTAGCCATTTAACGATTTAAGTGAATCTTAATCCAATCCAAGATCCAATCATGTGTGTTATCTGATATCGTACAAAGCTAGCAGTAGTATCTTAATATTGCTTTAAACCCTTAACATCAGTATTAATATCATGTCACAAATTGTTCATGTTTAACAATATTAGCCCATTGTAATTTTCGAATCAATTTCATGTACCAGCCCAATCTCATATACTACAATAACACATAGGGTATGGCATAACACACATTATACAAACGCCACCACATCTTTTCTTTTCTTAAATACGCAGCCACAAAAAGAAAATCCAAAACCAAATATGCTCTTCTCACACTTAGCATAATCAAATATTAACAATATTACCAATAATATTGCAGCATTAAAACACAAAATCCCTAGCAATCAGTAACTTCAATTACCCTAGCTTTTATTAGCAACATTAATCAAATATGTTGGCAGTATTAACTCATATAACTGGCAGCACTAAGTTTCCTTAGTATCATCTTTGGCAGCACGTATAGCAGTACTAATACAAAACAAGCAGCAGTAACATTCCTTGGCAGTATTAACATATGTTTGAACCCAAGCAGCATTAACAAAAATGCTTGGCAGCATTAACAGATAATACCGTTCGCATTGGCAGCACTAATGTAAACTTATAATCACGAAAAAAACACAAAGGAACAGCAATATCACCTTAACATTAGGGTTTCGGCACCATATATGCATCTAATAATATTGCAACCACCAACATGTTAGACACCTTTGTCACTTTTTTGTATACAAAGAGCACGGAAAGCAACATCGTTTTTACTTATCATCTCCTGAGTATCTTCGCAAAGTGTGTACCTTGGCATCTATTTTATCTTGAATGTATCTGCTTGACACAAATCTCGCACATGATTGTTTCTTCCTCTTGGACAGCTTGCTCAACTAGATCTTGATAAGGGTTTTGTGATTTCATCAGTTGGCAGTTCGAACTTGCAATCCTTATGGAATAAGGACACGTCTTTTCTTGAAGCAGATCAAGTGTAGCTCGAGTAGGGTTTTCTTGATATTAATTGTATGAATACGTGTCTGCTGTCACGAACTAATCTTTACGAATCTTGCAACAAACCTCTTCTTTGTTTCCCTTATGGATCCTGCTGTTGTCGTTGATACTATCATACCTTTTAGGGTTTCATTCAACAATGATTCACAATGAGCAGCTTTGAACGATTTCAGCAGTAAAACACCATAGTTAATTACGCCTTTATAAAACATGAGAGCACAATGAATCTATTCTGCAACACAATAGACGAAACCCTTCTTTAACTTTCTATTTTACAAAATTACTGAAAACCCTATTTTCTGTTTTCACCGAATTAGGGTTTGATATAAACCCTAATAGAACCGAATTTGACCATGATTACCGAAAAACAGAAACTCAATACCCTTTTCTTGTAAAAACCTTGAGATCCTAGATATCATGAGCCACAAGGCTCTGATACCACCTGATAGAACCTATACAACCTGATAGATTCTGGATCGTTTAAGCTCTAGATTGTTTAGATCAAATCTAGGATAAATAATAACAAAGTTCATAGAATATGTATAGCGGAATAAACATAAGAACAATATTATTTAAACAAGGTTTTTCATACATACAAGCCCCAATTCTACTTGATCAATAGTAGAACGGTTACCTACCTGTAACAGGGTCAAAGACCTTGAGGCTACACCAAAACCATTAGGCGTTTACATTGTACCAGGCGCACACACACACATTTTTTGGATACATAAAACAATGTCTAGGGATCTCTTTATATATATAGTCCAATCTAGACTTACAAGGAAAACTAATTGTATTAGGAAACTAAATCTTCCTAATCTTTATCTTCATATCTTTGACCAAATCTTCAAAAATCATCATGTACTCCTACATCTTGTAGAATTCCATAATGTCGACTTTGATCCTTTTGTTTCATTCTTGTTTCATTGTTTTGTATCATTGTTTTGTATCATCAAATCAATATAATTCCCAACAGCTATGCAATGCATTTGAAAAGTTAATGCATGAGAAATTTCAGATGAGTTATATAGGAGAACTTACATTATTTTTGGGATTACAAGTGCAGCAGAAGAAGGATGGCATATTTATTAGTCAAGATAAATATGTTGGTGAAGTTCTAAAGAAATTTGGGTTTACAGAAGTCAAGAATGCAAGCACACCTATGGAAACTCAAAAGCCTTTGCTCAAGGATGAAGATGGTGAAGAAGTGGATGTTCATATGTATAGTTCAATGATTGGTTCATTGATGTATCTTACATCGTCAAGACCTGACATCATGTTTGCAGTGTATGCATGTGCTAGATACCAAGTCAATCCAAAAGTTTCACATCTTCATGCTGTGAAAAGGATTTTTAGGTACTTAAAAGGTCAACTAAAATTGGGCCTTTGGTATCTAAAAGATTCTCCTTTTGATTTGGTAGCATACACTGATAGTGATTATGCTGGAGCAAACATGGATAGGAAGTCTACAACAGGAGGTTGTCAATTTCTTGGATGTAGATTAATATCATGGCAGTGCAAGAAACAGACAGTGGTTGCAAATTCCACAACAAAAGCTGAATATGTGGCTGCTTCAAGTTGTTGTGGACAAGTGTTTTGGATTCAGAATCAACTACTTGATTATGGGTACAATTTTATGCATACCAAGATCTTTATTGACAATAATAGTACTATTTGCATAATTAAAAATCCTGTTTTTCATTAAAA
>BQNB010030321.1:0-32539 GCA_026074375.1 Tanacetum coccineum
TAAACATATATTCTGATTCAATATAATTGAGTGATTCAATTACATAAGTTCTTCTTTTATAATCAAGACCTGGGCAACATTAGCCATGTCAGCGATTAACATGCATCTGCTAAGAAATTTCTGGAATAGATAGTGGTTTCAGTAACGATTTTTAATGCCTAGTGATCAATCAAATAAGAAATTTATTAATGAATGCTTCTATATAATGCAATATGGTTTGGTATAGTTAATGCATATGTTTGATTAGTGTAATGGAATTTGTTTGTTATAGTCCGGGTATATGGTTGATACAATTAGGGCATCTGTTTGATATAGTTAGGGCATTTGTTTGTTATCTATACGACATAACATAGATTGACTAAAATTTCTATGTTTTGATTTGTTTGTTCTTATTTTCTATGTTTTGTGGCTTACAGTCCTGTGAAATATGATAAGAACGTCTTGGAGATGATTGGAAAGAAGTTAAAAAAGAACAGTGTCGCCCTTGATGTTGTGAACTTTGCTGAATAGGACGAAGCTAAGACGGAAAAGCTTGAGGCCTTGGTTGCTGGTGTGAATAATAATGACAGCAGTCACGTTGTTCATGTCCCAGCTGTATCTAATGCTCTTTCTGATGTTTATTGAGGTTTGTGATCGTCTGCTTACACACATATTTATGACATGGTATTGTTATGCTGATATTGCTAATGGTATTTATGAATGTTTTAATCGTGAAGATGCATGACCCAGTCACCCACATTTTGTAATATCTATCGTTTACTTATTTAGTCTACTTTTTAAACTATGTCAACTGCAATATCTGTCAAATGTTATGTCTTTGTCTCATAAACCTAAAAATTACGCATTTATGGCTTGGCTAACTTTGGTTGTATTTATCTCTTTAGGTGGCCATCTAGGAAATATTTTCCAATTTCTTTTGTAATTTAGCTAAACTATATGTTGTTTGTGTAGTCTCTTATTGGGGTACTGGATTCATGCATAGGAAACACTTCTGCTACTGCTTCATCTCTCTCTCTCTCTTTCTTTTTTTTTATATCAGATACATCATTCTTTCTACATCGTATGCTGTAAAACTGCTACTGCTTCAGTTAATGCTTTTGCTGACGTAGTATGATATTCATTTCTTTGTGTGGGACTTTGGGCTGATTGTCGTTTTGATGCCTTTCAGTATCACACTCTTAATCTTTTTTTCATATGGTGTCCTGAGGTTGACCCCCTGTGTTCTATCTCTAATGTAAGTAGTTGGTCTTATTTGCGCAAAGCGAATGTTTCTTCCCATGCTGAACCTGGTTCTAGAGTGGCGAGCAGTGGACCAAATTTGGATCGGTTACATGGGTTCCAGCATAGCTTCTGATTTTAGTGCATTCAATAAGTATTATTAGGGCATCAATTGAGTATTATTAGTGTATCAATGAGTATTATTAGTCAATATTAGCTTCTAATTTTAGATAGATTGTAGCTTAAGTAAATTAACCTGTAAAATATTTTACGTTTGTTTATAATGAAGCAACTATAGAGTGGATATTTTTATGGCATCAATGAGTATTATTATGGCATTAGTTGAGTTTTATTATTGCATTAATGAGTATTATTAGTCAATCTTAGCTTCTGATTATAGATAGATTGTAACTTAAGTAAATTAACTTGTAAAATCTTTTACGTTTGATTACAATGAAACAACTATAGAGTGGGTATTATTAGGGCATCAATGAGTATTATTAGGGCATCAATTGAGTATTATTAGTTAATCTTAGCTTCTGATTTTAGCTATATTGTAACTTAGTCAACTAGGATTATCTCCTTTAAACCGATTAATTATGTCTCCAATTTAACAGATAGATACTTGAAATTAAGTCAACTAGGATTATCTCATTATAAGTTAAGTAAGCAGTTTATTTGATTATCGCATCTAATATAAGCGTTAGCGCATCTGTTAGTATGATTGGGGGCATCACTCGACTTGTTACAACTTTTTTTTTTGTATAATTGGTGCATCAAAAAAAGTGTTACAACATACGTAATATGATAAGAGCATCATGTTAAGTTAGGGCATCTGTTTGGTTTATTTAGTGCATCTATGAATATATTAAGGTATCACTGTGTATGTTTAGTGCATCTGTTTGTATGTTTAGGGCATCCATTTATATGAACATTATGACATCATTGTGTTACGTCATATGTTAGTATGATAAGAGCATCATGTTATAAGTTAGCACATTTGTTAGTATGATTAGGGTATCCCTCGACTTGTTACATCATTTTGTTGTATATAGTGCATCAAAAAATGTGTTACGGCAAGTATGATAAGAGCATCATGTTAAGTTATGGCATCTATTTGGTTTATTTAGTTCATCTATTAACACATTAGGGTATCACTGTGTATGTTTAGTGCATCTATTTGTTTGAACATTTGGGCATCATTGTGTTACGACATATGTTAGTATGATAAGAGCATCATGTTATAAGTTAGGGAATTTGTTTGTTTGATTATTGCATCTAAAATAAGCGTTAGCGCATTTGTTAGTATGATTAGGGCATCACTCGACTTGTTACAACATTTTTTTGTACAATTAGTGCATCAAAAAAATGTGTTACAGCATGGTATGATAAGAGATCATGTTAAGTTAGGGCATCTGTTTGTTTTGTTTAGTGCATCTATGAACACATTAGGATATCATTGTGTATGTTTAGTGCATGTGTTTATATGTTTAGTGCATCCATTTGTATGAACATTAGGGCATCATTGTGTATGTTTAGTGCATCTATTTGTATGTTTGGGGTAACGTGTTATCACCGTGAAGTTTCATTTGTCTTATCATTCTTTTTCTTCGTGTTTTGATGAGTTATCTTTTGGTTTTGGTAGGCTTGAATTGTGAAGAAGCGTCAATGATCTTGCATTGAAAATCTTGTAAAGGTACACGATATCAAAGTTTTGAGTTTGCTTTTATTTACAGTGAACGTTTCATTATTAAAAATCGGTTTATTAATATCTTACCTGCAGACCATTGACAATGATCTTGCATTGAAAATCTACATCAAAACAAGAGCAACACCAAAAGTGATGCAGGCCCAAGTATTGAAGAACGGGCTATTTTATTTCTGGAAGCCCAAGATCGTGTGAAGAAAGACCCTTTTTTTAAAAGGTCATAACTTGGGCTCAGATGATCCGTTTCAGGCCAAAGACCTGCCGTAGTTGGGTTACGGGAGTTTCGAGCCGTAGTTAGGAGTTATTTACATTTTCGTGTTTTTTTTAAGAATTTGGACCTTTTGTTTTGGCTAATCTCGGGCCGTTTGTCTTTTTAGGGCCCGTTTTCGTTTCAGTTTCATTTTCCTATTTAAGTATTGTACTAAGCATCTGGCTATTCAGTTCCAAAAGATATGAAAAGTTTATTTTTGGCAGTTTGTCAAGAATTTGCCTAACTATCGGTATTCCTCTCGAATCAACGATAATTAGAAGAATTGTTTCTGGGTATTCGTAGAATCAACAGATCCAATTAGTTATCCCGTTTATCACACTACATCACCTTGTGAATCGAACTTGATCGTCCTTGATTTGTTTTATCGAACTCGGCTTGAAAAAGGCTAAACGAATATGACAATTAACAAGGACCGAAAATCTCAAAAAACCCTTGAATGGTTTTAGTATAACTCGGCTGGAAAAATAAACAAAAAGAATCAATATTGCTTTTGTATTCTGAGAGCTTGTGTGTGTGTATAATGAGCTATAGGGAATGGGTATTTATAACCCTTTACCACTAGCCTTATTCAACTAGGATACAAGTCCTAGTTTAACCACAACTCTTCTTTCTACTTTTCCTCCGTTATGCAACAAACGAGACAAACACCCTTCTTAAACCCCATAGAAACCGCCACTTGTTGGTATGTCCTTGTGTTCGATGTTGTTCCCATTACGGTCCTATGGTTTTAGTATTAACGTGAAAGTATAAAACGTGATCTCCGTGTATTAACGGTGTGTAGCCACCCGAATAAGGCTCACTTATATTCGTAATGTATTCGTGCTATCGACTACCATAATCCAACACAATTGTCACCTTGAACTAGGATTTGAATTTGATCACATATATTACGTAGTTGAATTCGCTAACCACTTAGAGCATTTTATATCTAATGAACTTCAACAATGTGGTCAGGGACGTTTCATGGATTTTCGTAGCCCCGTGCCGTAATTACAAGTAGGCCCCGTTAGACAAAAAAATTGAACACATCTAGTGACTGATAGCAAACTTAAATATTCGTGTGGGGATTATATTAATGTTGAGGATATTATGATTGATTTCTATTCAATAAAATGAACAAATTTATGTATGTAGATACTACTATGTTACTAGTATTTTAAAACAAAATGTCAAAAATTGATGGTAATTTAACCGCCAATTAAAAATATTTATGTAGCGTCCCTTGGTGGTTATTACTTAGGAGCTGTTAAAGATATTTATGTAGCATGGTTATTAGAATGTGGGCCTCAGGGCCTCTACACAAGATCAACAGCAAATAAATTAAGGATACAAAATATGAGGTTTCTATCATTTATATATATAAACCAGATGAGGTGCAATTTTTGTGGCCCTAGGTAAAAGGGGGCCCTGTGACATTGCACAGGATGCATTATATATCTAATGAACTTCAACAATGTGGTTAAAACTAACATGGGAAGTGATAGTGATGAACAAAAGCATTTTGTTCTAGTACATGGTTCTTGCCATGGATCTTTGTTTGGTTTCAAGCTCATACCACTTCTCGAGGCTATGGGCCATCGCGTTTCCGCCTTTGATCTCTTGGCCTCTGGCACCAATACAAAAGTAATCCAACAAGTCTATACACTTTCTGACTACACTATGCCTTTGCTAGAATTCATGGCCACCCTTTTGCCGGAGGAGAAGGTCGTGTTAGTGGGCCATAGCTTCGGTGGAATGAGCATATCTCTTGCTATGGAAAAATTCCCGGAGAAGATATCTCTTGCCGTCTTTCTCTCGGCCTACATGCCAGATTATGTGCATGAGCCATCCTTTGTTTTGAATAAGGTAATTTATACATGTTCCTATCTAAAGCTAATATGTCTTTTCGTGCGTTGTCCGACGTAATTCAATGACTTACTTATACATTATCTTCTAAGTTCAATTCTAATCTTTTTAGTTATTTGTTCATCCAATTTGAAGTCTATGCAAAGCAGATCGGCAGATTTTTTTTTGGACACACAGTTTTCACCCTATGGTAGCGAAAACGAATCAGAAACATCCATTTTGTTTGGCCCAAAGTTCCTAGCATCTAATCTTTACCAGCTTTGCTCCAAAGAGGTATATACCATTGTTTTTTCCTTTCTTTATAATTGACTGATTGATGTGTTAATGATAATATATGTATTTGATAAAGTAGGATCTTGAATTAGCAAAAATATTGGTTAGGCCAAGTTCGTTATTTCTTAATGATCTAGACAAGGAACAACCATTTTCTGAGAAAAGGTATGGGTCTGTGACACGAGTTTGTGCCATTTTCTGAGAGAACGGGTATGGGATATCCTATTGTCAGTTGACCAGTTTTTGCCATTGCTGTGGAAGACTCCGCAAAGCGGATAACCAAAGAGATCCTTGCATATTGGATGATTTAGTAATAGCCATGTTACGGAGGTGAAAGAGCTGAAAAGATATGGGGTAAGAACTACAAGTTAATTTGATTGTCCGATAATCCATTTTAATTCTTTAATTTTGGTGTAGAGGTTTTAGGGGTGGTGTGGGTTGTGTTTTTTGTATGAATAATAAATTAATATATTATATATATAGTAATTATTTATATATAATATGTATGTATATATATATATATATATATATTATTATGTTATACATTAAATTACTAGTAATAAAACTAATGATATACATATTTACATTTTATATCCAAGTAATTTCTTTAATACCGACAGTTAAGCGTGCTCGTGCGAGGGTAGCACTAGTATGGGAGACCTGCCAGGAAGTTACGAAAATTAAAAACGTAAAAACATTATTTTTCATAATATCTAAATCATTATTTTGGGTTACCGGATAAAATGCCGAAATTTATTTATTTGTTAATTTTCTAATATACTCCATATTTAACTTCGTAACACATTTCTTCGAGTCAAAACCACTATGACTACCACACGACAATTTTATTAAGGACACTTTCTTTGTCATAAACGTACAACTACTTTCCAAACTCTTATTAGTTTTCATATTTCTTCCTTCGTGTAAATTCTGAAACCCGATCGTTTATTCTTAGGTTGAGACCTAGCATCATTGTGTGAACCCACGCGATCGTTCTTTTTCAGCTGTTATTCTTCATCAATTACCGTGAGTTCATAGCCCTACATTTTTACACTTTTTGAATGCATTTTACAACTTTGGGGTGAGAAACATTACTTGTTTTTCTTAAACTGGACACAAGTACTTTACGTGATATTTTCCCTTGTTTACGTGTTGCCTAAGTAGCGTTAGACTACTATTTGCCCGTATTATCATGAACCGTTAATTATCTTTAATCGACTGGCTGTTAGTCGATCTGTTCTATTGGTGGTGCTTTTTACTTGGTATGTGAATAAAGCAGGTTCTAAGCTTAGTAAAATTGATCACTTCCTTATTCAGAAGATGTGACTATTCGGTCCCAGATGTTCGGATTATGCTCTCGATTAGGTTATGTTTGTTATAACCTATCTTATTCATATTGACTAAAACTGTTTTTGTGGTGCCACTAGTTCAAATTGTATACTCATGGCTTATGGAGAGTTGGTTTTGATCATATAATTAAAGAGAATGGTAATTGCTTGATTTCGTATCTCAATTATCATGAAAGTTTCGCCGCCTCAAGGATAGATCAACATGGAGCAAACGAAGAACCAAGACGTTGGAAAGAACTGAAAAACGTGGTCTTGAGGAAATTAATTCAATTGAGAAAGGATTGATGAGGGATACGCTCTATGCCTTTTCGAATGGTCACCGCTCATCTTTCTTCAAGAAATTGAAAAGGAATCGATAAGTTTGCTTCAATGGTTATTATTCAAAAAGCTCATGTCAAATGGGATGTAGAAGGGGATGAAAATTCAAATTCTTCCATGGGTCATAACAAGTAGGCGGAATTAGTTGATAATATGGGATTATTTGGGGTTGAGAGGAAATGGATCACGAACCTTGTTGATCATGGTTGCTTCCTCAATTCTATAAAAGGAATTCTCAAGCTCAAAGTCACAGGTATTAGGTTGCTTCTAACTTCCTATTCTAATTCACTTTATTGCTAATGCGATTCGAGAAACTTTGAAAGACAGGTTTCCCTTGAGAAATTAAGGAAAGCCGTTTGGATTGTGGAAGTGTAAAGGCTCCGGGCCCGCGGTTGGTTTGCTTTTGCGTTTGTGAAGAAAGCTATTCGGTGGCACTTTCAGAAGGATCTTATGCTTGTTTGTTCACTTATTCTTTGATTCTTGTGTTATCCATAATGGTGTAATTATGCGTTTTTTATCTCTCGCTATCCAAGGTCAACACCCTACCTTAATCATTGATCTTTTCGCTCTATTTGCTGTATGGTTATACACTATAAGATCATTACCAAAGATTTTAGCTAATGTTTATCTAAGAGTTGATTGACAAGATTGTTTGCATAGGTCTGTCGGAGTTTATGTCTGGTAGTCAAATTCTTGATGGCCTGTTATTCGTAGAAGTCGATAATCTTTGATGTGGTATAAAAAACAAAAAAAGAAGATCTCATTTTTTAATAGTGGACTTTGAAAAGGCTTTTTGATTCATAGCTGTAATAACTTGATTCACTTCGAAGTTTTGGATTTGGTAATAAATGGTGATTCTTGGTTTAAAGCTGTTCTCAATTCTTCGCAGAGCTTCTATTTATTATTAATGGTAGCCTACATCGGAGGTTTTCATTAGCGTGGTATTAGGCAGGAGATCTTATTTGCTTTCCTTTATTCATCTTGGTTATGGAAGCGTATCCATTAATGCTTTTGTGGAAGCAATGGAAATGGTTTGATTACTGGTGTCAATATTAAGAATTCTACGATAATGTTTGCCCAATTTTTCTATGCAGATGATGTGATCATTAAACGAGTTTGGAATGCTAACGAATGGATAATATCGCATTCGTGTTCTCTGTTTTTATTGCTGAGGTCTCAAGATTATATATTCAATTAATATTTATGGTATGGGGGTTACTAAAGGATGAAGTGTTTTAATTATGGCTAGCAATGTGGTTGTATGGAGGTGATGTCTTTCAAATTATCTTGGTTCCTCCATGGTTCAATATTGAAGTTTGCGATTGTAGGTGGAAGGCTTGTTGATGTTTTATTTGAGGTTTTCCTCTTGGAAAGCTACTTCTTCTGTCGATTGTGGGGTCGTCTGTACTCTTATAAAGTCTTGTGTTGGTAGTATTGGTTATCTACTATCCTTATCGATTTTTAGTGCACGAATCGGTCCTTAAAGGACCTGGATAGTGAATTGGGCTAATTTTTTTTGGGGTGGTAATAAAGATAAAAACAAAATGGCTTGGTGTAACATGGCAATTATTCTTATTCTTTCGTTGTAGAAGGGAGGGTTTAAACATTGGCAGTCTTCAAAAATGGGTTGGAGGTTATTTTTCGCAAAGCTTTGGGTTAGGTAATCAAAGTTTATCTCTTGGTCAAGGAAGGAGGTTTTCGATATCAAAAGTTATAGGCTTCAAGGGCATTTGGGCTATACATGTTGGATCGCCTCCAATTTTCTTCTTCGGAAAGGTATTATCTTATCTAACACTTTTGTTTTAAAGGTGGTTCGTGGCACTTTATTCGATTAGGAAGAGTATTTGGGTAGGCGGACTCCTCTTTTTTTACAGGTATCAATCGGTCTTATGTCATCTTGATCATGACAAGATTGTTTATCATTGACCGTATTAATGTATTGGGCAATGGTCTTGGAATTGGTTCGGACAATCTTGGAGTTAGAAATCGTTGCATATTTATGTGAACATGTTAAATGAAAAAAAATATAGGTCGCAACTATATATTGATGTTCATGTAAGATTACACTGTACTTGGTTGTCTTGATCGTTATAGGTACTTTTTAACGTTAAGGATGACTCGTTATAGGAATGACCAAAATATCCTTCCACTCTTGGTCTATACTACTTGGGTATAAATCTAACCACGGAAGGTCAATGTGTTTATAGTGGAGGTTGTCCTTGGACTCGACTCCTCATAGATTGAGAAGTCTCTCTTCGCCGTGTATGGATATTCGGCATCTGTTGTCCTTCTTGCATGCAATGTTGAATCTGTAAATCATGTTTTTGGCGGAGATGCGACAATGCTACCTGATACTGTGGGAAGATTCGTTTTTAGATGGTGTGATAGTCCTCTTTTCAGTTCTTCTTGTGCGATTCTTTCAATGTTTGGATCATGTTTGGATGCTTCTAAAGAGTAAAAAAACACAGGTTCCTATTGGTTATATACTTCGTTCTTTGGTTGGCTTTGGAGATACGAAATTAGCGTCACGTTTAGCTCTAACGTTGAGGAAAAGTGATTATTCGATAAGTTCGTTTCGTCTTCATTTTGTGTGCTTCACAATAGGACATATGAAGTTATCTTGGATGATGGCTTATGTATAACGATTTCGTATCACGGTAATGGCACTGGTTAGAGTGCTTTGGTTGTTCCCTGAGTGGAGTTTCACGTTCGCTCGGGTAGGCTAGACTGTAGCGCAGGTTTTTTTCGGGGTTTTTGGTCATCTTCTGTACGGTTTGAGGATGGTTCTTTTTTTTTCATTTCTCTGGGACGTGTATCGTGTGTTTCTCACAAAAGATCCATCCGAAGTGAAAAACGGTGGCTCGGCTCCGGGATGGGGGGTTTTTCGCTGTTGCGAAGTGAAAAACGATCCATCGGCCTTCGTGTCAAAAGTTTTTTCATCCCTTTTGATTCCCTCGCAGTTAAAGTCTCGGGATTTTACCATTTTTTGATGTTATGTATTTCTCTTTGTTGACTCTATTGTACTTTAAGTTTCTAGCGTCTTGCTAGTCTTTTTTTTTTATATATTCCATCTTTGCCGTTCAAAAAAAAAAAAGAATTAAAATGTCTCTAAAAAATAGGGAATTTTAATTTACTTATAATTTCTATAAATGACCAAATTGGACTAAAATATGTTTTTACTTTTTTTCTCTTGTTTTTGTTACATTTCTTTGCTTTTTTGCTTTTTCTTTGTTGTTTTTTGTTTTGCTTTGTAATCAAAGTTTATTTGTCACTTTAAAAAATTTAGAATAACAAACATAAGGACAAATTTTTGAAAAATACTAATGATTTTATGTCACCAAAATATGTGAAAGTATTTTGAATTTCAAAATTCTAAATTCTCAAAAACTAAAATTTTCAAATTTTGAAAGTTCGAAATTCCCAAAATTATATTTATATTTATATCTATACTATAGGGCATCACGGATGAAGACAAAATTGAAGTGTCATTTGAATTGGGCTCATTTTACTCCAATATTCAAAATAATGGAGCGCTCTATGGGTCGGGTTTATTTTAGTCAAATAATCATAATACAATGGATACTAAAATGACTTATATGGATATATCTTGTCTTGTTATATATTTCATATAGGTAAAAGCTATAAAATAATTACATACTTTAAAATTTTCTGACTTAAAACACTTACTTTTTTATTAACAATGACACCCGCATACTTTCAAATTTTGTTCCAACTCGTAACATATTATGTATTATTAGTATATAATGTGGCAACATTAGTCCATTTAGCCAACGAATACTAACGGCCAAAAAGATAACCAATTCATTATCATATATCATCTAAGGTAATGATTTTCATACAGACATTGAGTTTTATACGTTCTTAACGCGCAGTAAAAAAGTACATGTCGCAGTAAAAAGTTGCTCCGTCGCAACACGCGTGTCAATTGCACCTCGTTCACGAATCAAATGTCACGTTAGTTCACGCGACATATTCAACGCCTTTCTAGTTTCATATATTTTGGGCCTTAAGGCATGAAAAGATTTATTCCAAGCCCAACTTTATAATATCTTGGGCTAACAAAAACTTACCTTTAAGCCCATAAAAACCATTATGTCAAACCAAATGTGAATATGTATACTCATTCATCTATAAAAACCAGAGTCACAAAAAACAAGACAAAACTCATTAGTTTAAGTATGAGGCGAAAAGAATCTTTGAAAAAAAAACACAAAAACACACACAGTTAGATACTGAGATTATGGTTTGTTTCTTGTGCCAATGAGTAGAATCTCGTACTGTGTTTGTTGTGTGTTTTTTTAAGGTTGTGATGATTGATTTCAGTTATGTATCCAGTCCGCTTGGTTGGTGACGGCGTTTTGTAGGGTGGCTGTATATCGCTTTTGTTCGCAGCCATGGTGACGTCTATATCGGTATGTCTATATAAAGGCGAATCTGAGGGTGTTGTTTGTTTCATTTTAGAATGTTTGGGGTTGCAATTCTGGATACCAATTGTTTTATGGGAAAAAGATGATTTTTAAAGTCTGATTTGTATAAAAAGTAAAAAATTTTGTCTTTGTTTATTTTTTTATAATTGCCTGAATGGTTTTGAGTGTCCGATTTTTTAAAAGTATATATAATAAACTATATCAATACCATGAATAAGTAACTTGTGCAAACATAAAACGAAATATTTTTATTACAAATTTAACTCAATAATAATCCATTATATAAGTTAGGTCGGGTTTATTTAATGATAACATAATTGCTCTAACTGACGCGTTTCAAAAAATTAAACATATATAAAATCATGATAATTGTATTGGAACGATTGACATGTTATAAATAATTTAAATCATCCAAATCAAAACATTTAAAAGTTTAACATAACTTATAACGCTACAGAATTACAATTAAGAGACTTAAATTTGTTTATTCGATTTTACTTTATGCACTATTCAAAAACAATTTACTTTATAAACGTAACCTATATGTATTCATGTATAAATAAAAAATCCACCAATATACTTATTAAGTTAGCTTTATTTGTTAAAGCATGATTCTTTTTTGGGGTAATTGCTTGAAAATGTATTGTACTTGTCATTTATTGTTATTGTGTGTACTGAACTATTTTTTTTTCTTATTGTGTGTACTAAACTTTTAAATTTCGATCATTGTATGTATTTTATGACCATTTTACCCTTACTTTTCTCAAATTTCGAAAGGTAAAATAGTCATTTTACATGGTTGAATAGTCACAAAATACACAAAATGATCGAAATTTAAAAGTTCAATACACATAATAAGAAGAAAAAATTGTTTATTACACACAATAACAAAATGTGACAAGTATAATACATTATCAAGCAATTAACCATTCTTTTTTTATCAAAGGGCTCGTGTTTCCATAATAACTCATTTGTGAGAATGTATTTAGCCAAACGGTTATGAGTCTAAATTATGGCCGAGCATAATAGATTGCGGATTAGATTGAAAATATTTCGGTCCTGTCCTCGGTTTATCTTTTTCACATTTTCGGTCTGATCCGATCCGATCCGATCGTAATCAACCCTAGTTTAAATCTTGCATAAGACATCATGAGTTTACTTGGTTGTGTAAATATTATAAAATAATTAGTTGCCTCAAAATATAAACGCATGAGTCCAAATAGTGTGTTTCTAATTTACATAAACAAAATTGAGAACGGATCAATTTTATAAAACTATACAATGGGAGAAAAACAAGTTCACATTAAAAAGAGTAAAAGTACTACTATATCATTTTCAATACTTGATTTTATCTTTTAATTTTTATGTAGTAATATACTTGTAATATATAATTCTAAAAAGTACGTAATTTACTCCACTTAAAAAAAGATATTGTATTCCCAATAAAAGTAAATTGTCCTCCTCTATCCATCTTCCTTCTTCTTTCTTCTTTCTTCTTATCTCTGTAACTTCACTTCCAAGTTCCAACACCATTTTTATCACACACATTCACCTCGCCAAAATTATAAAACCCCCGCCTTATTATTTTGGAGCCTGATAAGAGGAATTAAGACCTTACCACCACGTCTAACTGAGTCAGAGCTTCAAGGTCTGCCCGTGTTCGACTCGCTGAAAGAAAACAAACACACGAAAGTCTGACCGTGTCTGACTCAGGAAGACGTCAGAGGCAGTCAGACCTTATTAGGGAAAAACAAACACAGCCTGAGCCTTTTTATTATTATTAACTTTTTCGAATGTGTGGATTAGTTTTTTTTGGAATCTTTTTATTATTACAAGTTAACAAAATAAGTTCTGATCTCTGAACTATCTGCAAATTGAACAAAGGAACACTTGATTTGTCATCGACTTCATACTTAATTGACAACATTTGGTCTTTATATAAATCGTGTATCCAAAATCTTGGCGTAAACTTGAATTTGAAAAGCTCTAACTGGTAACTATAAAGTCAGTTCTAGTCTACTTGAAACGACATACTTGCACCGATAACACAGATTCACGCTCAAAAGGACCTTGTAATGAAAGACACTATTGTCGATTTCGCACAATATCATATTTAACAATATGTCGCACATTTAACAATAATTTTGTTTATGTTATAAAACTATGAAACGCAAGTGCGGAACGAAAAATATAAGGTTTAACAAGTCAAAAGTTTTAAACTGTCAAAGAAATACAGAACATAAATTGATAAAACAAAATGTTGTACTGTAAACAAGATGACAAAAATAAAAATAAAATAAAGGAAAAAAACCAAGACTCACGGGTAAAAAAGCTAACCTAACCTCCCACTAGCATAAACACCACTTCACACATACACTGTCACGAAAAAGAATTAGGGGAAAAACAAAAAAGAATGAGGCATCGGCGGCGAGAATGACAGGTAGGTTTCAAAAGGGTGGTTGCCACGTCATAATCAGCCCATGATTTCAATTCATCCCCAATTTCCTTCCAACAACAACCCTTTAAATCCATGATAAGCAGTTTTAAGCTTATTTTACGAGCTTATTTGATTTTGGCTTATATTTCATAACCCCTAATTTTCTGGCTTATTTTGAAACTTTTGGGCTTATTTTCTAGAATTATTATCATAGGCAATGAAGATAGTAAGTATTATAATTTTCCGAGCAAATTAAAAATGTTACTGGATGATTCTCGAACCGTATCTTAGCGGGAAAAACCGACTTGAACCGGTTTTTGCAGCCATGGCGGGTTCGGATCCCTTTTATCCAGCTTTTGTATTTGCACATCTGAGCCCGACACATTCACACGAAATGAGGCTATTTTTCGGCTTATATAGCCGCCTTATGGCTTATTTGGTTTTGAGCATATGTTTCATAACCTCACGTTTTTATTAGAGGATATATGTTAGTGTTAGTCAAAGTAATTTATGTTAGTCCAGTTGTTAAACCAGGAACTATTCGGACTGTTCTTAGTCTAGCTGCTTCTTGACATTGGCCGATTCATCAACTTGATGTCAAGAATGCTTTCTTACATGGTGATCTTTCTGAGACTGTTTATATGCATCAACCTCTTGGATTTCGGGATTCTGTTCATCCTGATTATGTGTGTTTGTTACAGCGGTCTCTCTATGGGCTTAAACAAGCCCCCCCCGAGCTTGGTTTCAATGGTCAACGGTCATTAGATGGCTAAGTTATGTTAATTTGACCGTTGACCGTTGACTGTTGACTTATTAAGCTATGTATTTAGGGTTTGGATTGCTTACTTATTAAGCTATGTATTTAGTATAAATACATAGCCAATCTTTATTATGTAATCACAAAAACACAATCAATAATATATAATCTTTGATATTTTACATGGTATCAGAGCAGGTCTGATCCTCAGACCGAGGTGGCTATGTTGAGCCGCCTCCATTAAACCATCCCGTCAAACCACTCACCTCCCTCTCGTCAATAAAACCAAAGATCCAAAAAAAAAATTGGACACAATGAAAACCACAGATCTACCTTACTGTTCTTTATCTTGTTGTTGTTTGCCATTAAAATCATATCCACAAGTGGCTCATCAACAAAATAGCAAAATACCAGTATTGATTCATTAATTGGTCTATAGGACTACTACTGATTGTCGTTAGTAGATGATGGACAGGAAGGATTTGTTTGAAACGAAAGCTAAGGGAAGGAGTGATGGGAAAGCTAAAGAGAAGATTTTGTGTTCTGTCATTGGTGGTTTTGGTGTTGACTCTGCAACTCTATCATTATAGTTATTTAATTGTTTTTTTATGTCGAATCCAGGGTATTAATTCCCGAGACGACTTTTGTTGGTGTCGAATCTAGGGTTCTTATTCCCGAGACGACTTTTGTTGGTGTCGAATCTAGGGTTCTTATTCCCGAGACGACTTTTGTTGGTGTCGAATCTAGGGTTCTTATTCCCGAGATGACTGTTTGGGATACTTTGGTTTATCCTTCGGATACTTTGGTTATCCGTAAACAAAAATTAGAATAGGGGATACTTTGGGTTATCCCGTTTTATTTTGGTTTATTGTTTTATTTTGCTTTCTTAATTTTCTTCTTCAGTCCGAGCTTTCGCGATTTCGCCGCTCGGACTGCGGGGGAGTATTAGAGGATATATGTTAGTGTTAGTCAAAGTAATTTATGTTAGTCAAAGTAATTAATGTTAGTCAAAGTTGTTAGTCAAAGTTATTTATGTAATAGGCCCAAGCCCGGTTTGTGGGTTTAGGGTATTAGGGTTTTCACCATTATAAATAATGGTCATTAATAAAATTATACCTACGGGGTTTTCAATGTCCAACAGTTTTGTCACTTATTTTGAAAGTGAGATTGTTTGTATCTTGGTGGGGCAAATTGGTAAATTTACAGCAGCCATGGCGGATGTATCCTCTTTTTTCCAATGTTTTAAAAACCGGTTTTGCAGCCATGGCGGGTTCTGATTGTTTTAGTTACGAAAGGAGGAAAAGGGAGAACATATATGCTGTTATATTTTAAAGAAAGATGGGCCGTACAATAGTTCACAATACACACAAATCAAAACTACTTTTAGTCATTTGGAGGACAAAATTGAGATTGTTCGTATCTTGGCAGGGCAAATTTGTAAATTTACAGCCATGGCGGATGTATCCTTTTTTCTCGATTGTTTTATTTATCTGAGCCTACTTGTTCGCATTGCAATTTCTACTTTGAACGATCAAGTACTATTAATATCATACCACCTAAGGCAACACATAAGTCCCAAGTGACACTTGAACCCATGCCCTTTTGGTGCGTAAGTTACGCTGATACCGTGACTATGAATATGTCTTGGCGGGGCAATAATATATCTATCTGGATGGTAATGTGAAAGTTACAGCACTTGATTATTCACATTGCAACCAATAGATACATTTGCAGCCATGTCTGATTTATCATCTTAACATGGTCAAACATCCTACATCATAAATTAAACGCTCTCGAGTCTGATCCTCATACACATGATCATTTCGTATTAGCATTCTGTTACATCTGATAATTAACAACATTCAGCAACCCTTGTAAGATCAGCAGGAGCTGCATGATTCTCTTTATTTGCATTTACTTATCTAGCTGATGAAAAATGTTATTGAAAGGTGGGGGAGACTCTTGTCACAGGCGATGAAGTTACCTTTGTGCATTTATATTTTTCGAGCACAAGTTACTGGATAATAGGTGAAAATCGACCCGTAACTAAGCGAGGCAAACCGACCTGAATTGTGTTTGCAGCCATGGCGTGTTCCGATCCTTTTTTATCCGATTCGATATCTGCACATCTGAGCCAAACAATTTTACACTCGGACTGAATGAGGTAATTTTGCGTTGACTGTTGGTCAAAGGTGTGTGAAATGACTAATATACCCTTGTCTTCTTCCCCACTTTGATTTTATGTTGAATTTATAATTAATTATGACCAAAATCAAGGATTCATCAAAATTTAAAATCATGTGATAGTGAGATTATTAGGCTTCTTTGTCGGGGACAATTTGGTGATTTGCAGCCATGGCTTCTTATGATGATGATTTTGCTACTGTTGTTAACCCAGAAGCAAATCGAAGCTACGCATATACGCTTTGTGAACTTTGATACAGTGATTATCTGTTATTATTTCATATCGCACGTCATCAAAAATTATTTATTGAACGTTATAAAGGTAAAAAGAGACTACTTTTGTCACAGGCGATGAAGATTTTTTATTTTGTGCATTCATATTTACCGAGCATAGTGGTTACCGGATTTTGGGTGAAATTTCGTCTTGTATCTTGGTAGGGCAACATGACTATGTTTGCAGCCATGGCGGGTTCAGTATCCATTTTATTCGGTACCATATTTGCACATATGAGCCTAACAATTTTACACTCCGACTAAATGAGGCTATTTTAGAGCGGCTTTGACTTTTTTTGATCAAACTTCTTTCATTTGCCTTTGATTTTCTTTTCCAAAAAGCTGTTGATATCATATCGATATTGTCCTTTATTATTTTTAAAGTAAGCTGCAAGATAATCAATTGGTTTGTTCCTATTTGGCACAAATTTTTCCCTTGCCGTTATCATCACTATGAGGGTAAAAAACGTCTCAACACTTTAACGCTTTGGTTTTTTGAGTATAAAATTGCAAAAATCATCTTTGTGGTTTGGTGAAGGGTTGTGGAAATGTCAAGTGTAGTCATGTGTTTATGAGGCTGTGATGATAGAATTTGAATGTGTTTGAGTAAAGTTGAGATGGTCCACATCTTGGCAGGGCAAATGAGTAAATTTGAAGCCATGGCTGATTTATCTTTTTTGTTTGATTGTTTTAACATATCTGATGGTGGTCGTTTTTTGGGTCGGGCTGGAGATCGTTTGGTTTCGCAGCCATGGCTGACGTCATCATTGGTTTATGTCTGAATATAGGCGAATCTGAGCCTTTTTTATTTTGGATTGACCGGTTCAGCTTGGTTTGTCGGTTTAGAAATCAGTATAAATGTCTTTTATAATGCATTATGAATATTGGATACGGGTTTTTATTTAAAATTTGATTTTTCAAAGACACAGAAAGAAGGAAGGCGTGGATGATCAAACCCAGAAAATAAGTAGGTTCGTTCTAGTTCTTTACGGAATCCAACGGCTTGCTGTAGCAAACAGGAGCCGCATCGGAACGCTTGACGAACGACATCCACCCTTTATTGTAGGAACTGGTATAGAACATACGGAAGCAATTAACAAAGGGTTGAATCGCCGTGGTCGCGACACTACAGATCTACAAATGAGAAAATTTAGCACCCGAACTCCATCAATTGAGAAAGTTGAATGTGGAAAAAGCCAGAACATCCACAAGGAACTGAGCAAAGGGAAATCCGTAGTGGCAAATCAAAAATCCGATATACCACAATCTTGCCATCTGAACTTGGTAAAATATTTTGATTCGGGGCCGTGTAGGTTGATGAACTACAAGAAGGTATATGGTACTTAGTACATATTGCAATCTAACGTCTTTTCGAGTTATATTTGGATTCAATATCACAGAATGGTATCATTCGTAATGTATAATAATAAGAAAGAAGGACCTAACCGGTGCCTAAAAGCACTCATAAGTTGCAAAAGCATAGTAAATGCTATGAAAAGGCTCGAAGAACTGTAACTAAAATTGCAGATTTGGAGATATAAATCAAAAAAGAAACAAAGTGAAAAAGGAAAAGAATATTTATACCCTTGGTGTATTTAATTCAAGCAACATCCGGATGATGACACGTGCAACCCACTAACGCGATCAACGGATAGGAAGAAACGTGATGATAGTTGGATACCTGTCATTAACTCAAATTACTCAGGAAAATGAAAGGTCAGGGTAAGTACACGTCGTCTAAAACCTCAACATGTTTAAGGAAAAATTCTTGGGAGAAGCAGATGGCCTAGCGTCAACAGTAGGCCGCGACACTATAGAACCTAAGTCTCAGTAATGATCACGCACTCTCAGAACACAATCCGCAGCAATGGACATACTAGACTGGGGGGATGTAATGATATATAATAGGCATACCAGGCCTCTAGGCTGGGCGTATTTTCACAATGGGCTTGGGCCACTGCCAAAACCAAATAAAAACGGACTAAAAAACTATGCCCTGTGCCACACTTGCTACATCCCGGATGTAATAAATGCACGCAGAACGGCTACAAGCTGTTTCCGCAATAAACCACCTACGGAAGGGTAATCCGCGTCCGTAGACCGTAGTAACGAACACTTGCCCCGTGGTATGGGGTCCCACTGATCGGTCACTAAGAAATAAGCTCGATAATACTAGGAAAACCTAGTATTTCTAGTCTCTATAAATATGAGGCTTTTTTTATGTGTTATGCTTCAATTATTTGTTCTTGGCATATAGTTATTTAATTATCTTTTTGATTATTATTATATGATCCTTATCGTCCTGTTGCGACTTTATTAATTTATATAGTGCACTTTGAAATCCTTGCATTCCTGTCTAAGTATTAATATGAGGTTGAGTGTTCAATTGGGTTCTAAGTTACCCTTTTAACCTTGGGCGAACGATCACGATTGACTGTTAGGGTGACCAATACTTGTAGTTGTTCGACCTATACCCATGAAGCGAGCCCTTAACATTTATTTCTTGGTTAGGAGTGCAAGCTTATTGGATACCACCTGTTAGAGTAAAGCGTATCTTATAAGTTAAATGGGAATTCCTTATTAACTATAGGACTGGTTAATGGGTTAAATTCTCCTACGAAGTCCTTTCACTCAGTAGACATATGTTAGGTTTCAAATATAAAATTAGACCTTTTGATTCTTTGACCACATGATATTGGTTGCGATGTAGCATTGCACATGAGATATAATTAAATGTGTATCCTTCCTAGTTGTCTGCCCACTATTTTTTTTTACCTTTTTTCCCTTCTTTGACAGCTAGGCTTGCCACATAATAATCATTCAATAATCTCAAAACTCAAAACGCTTTTCTTTCCTGCTTCTTAGATGAATAATAAAAACCAATTAGCAATTATTTTGAGACACAAAACGTTCTTGGGTAGACACCCGTACTTACCAATTACTAACACTAATCCGATATGGTACATGCTCTTTAGTGCGATAAGGATCTCGTTAGGGTAATTATAGTTTGTAAAATGTAAAACCTGACTAGTTTTTTTATTTTTTTAAAATAAAAAGAAAATTACGCATCAAGTTTTTAGCGTCGTTGCCGAGGAACATTTTTTGTAGTTTTTGATTATTTAATTGTTGTGTTTATATGTTTATGTATGCTTGACCTTCTATTCTTCTCCTATTTATGAGTGCTTGTTTGTATGAAATAAATAAATAAATGAATAATTAGTCTCAGACTTGGTTATGGCATAACTTGGTAGTGCTTGTTGCGGCATATCTCTGAACTAGGTTTGGGACACCAAAATAGTTTGGGCATTGCTTGATCCTTTAAAAATATTTTCTAATGCCGCCTGTATCTAAATATTAAGCGTGCCAACCTTGATGTTTTTATTCATGTGGTATTCCTGAGTCAAGTATTTGCCATTAATGTGTACTCCTCTTCTTTTGCTCAGTTTTATTACACATTTAATGCACATGGTTTGTTAGTGTGCTTGCCTTGAGCATATTTTATCGAATCAGGTGAGGAGATTTGGTGTAAGAGCCAGATGACAAGAAGTTGGACATGTGTGGATATTCTCCTAGTAGCAAGGTGAATGGAGGCTTGAGTTCTAACTTAAAAACTAATTTTAATAAATGAAAAGTGTTATGGGGAGAAAACCTGACCTAATCCCTTTAATTGTTTTATTTTCTTTCTGCATTCTTAGTTGGTTTTGTACATTTCTTACTTGGTTTTGCAGGTTCTCGCTAAAAGGGGATGGAATTTGAGGTCTCCTCGACTCGTTTTATGTGGTTGAGTGGTTGCTGGAAATACTACTATTTTACGGACGTAACTCTATCTCAATAGTTTACACGAGTATTATGGCTGTTTCGTCGTTAGAGTTTCTTATATGGTTACACAGTAATAGGATAAAATTTCTAAATTTTACAAACCACATAATTACGACGTAACTCATTCAATGGTTACGTTGTAATCCCTTTGATGTGTGTTTTTATAAGCTTTAAATTTATAATAACAAGAAATATTGATTTTGACTAAAAACACAACATTCAGGCAAGTATACCTTATTCGAATGTAATATAGTATTAGGTAAGTCCAGGTCGTTCCACAAAATTTGTAGCAATTCAGACATATTGTTTATCAAGTAACTAATGCAAAAAAAAATGATTGTCACGGGGTCAAATGCTTAACGGGTGTGAAGTACGCAAGAACACAGGCACATAAGCCACATTACATTTTAGATATTGAGTAGAGACTAAGTCTTTATATATAACAATTGCATATGTAGAAAGGAAATCTCTAGAGGGGGGTGATGAATACCGTTTCCATTTAAAAACTTAAAATGTTTCGTAAATTACCGATCAAGTTAGACGTAATATGTAAAGTGTGAATAATACATTTATATTAACTATAGCCAGTAAATCTAAATATTATTATATCTATAAACACAATTATCATAACACAATTATCATCCAAACAATATAAGCAACCATTCACACACATATAGATATGATGCAAGTATAAATGTAAAGCGATAGCGTAAATAAAAATGTAAAGCAAAAGGTAAAGGAAATGCAAATCGGACGTGATGATTTATAGTGGTTCGGTCATGAAGCACCTCTTCGCCCTGCTCTACTCCTCGAGTATCCAACTTGAGAGTTACTTCACTAGTCAACAAGCTCCCTTTAGGCGAAGAAAACCGTACACGACTTAGCTTACACCAATTTCTGACACTAAGCGAAATGTCGATTTGTAATCCTAGCTAGAACCAATCTATCATAACAAAAAACACCACTTCACGACAATTCACAACTTGGCTTCACCACACGACTTCTTCTTCACTACACGACTATTCTTTACTTCACAACTTCTCTACCCTTCACAACATTTCTATAATTCACAACTTCGCTTCACTTCAACTAGACACTACCTTGATCACACCAATCTAACACTACTTACTAAGATCACCATGATCTAATTATACACACCATGATCACCATGATCTAACTATTACACAAGTTTGGAATACATGGACTTGATCTTTACATTGTGAATGTAAGACATGTCATGAATGCACTACCTATCCTACATAACTCCACATCTTAATGATAACGAAAGTTCTTCTCTTGCACTTGGAGGATTAAGCTTGAATCACTTGGAAACAAATGCTTAAGCTTAAATGATCAAAGGAATAAAAGGAGAGTATAAACTGATTTAGAACAAAAAGAAATTGTGTGCAAAAGGTGATAAAATCAGTGAGGAATAGTCTAGTATTTATAGGCCAGCAAAGCTAGATTTTTGTCTGGGCGGTCCCCTTAAATAGGGGCTGGTCCCCTTAATAATTAAGGGGGTCTCCCTTTATAATTAAGGGGGCCGCCTAGCCCAGATGCTCCCTTTTTTGTCATTTCTGGGGGAGGTGTTTTCTGGAACATTTCTAGCCGTTTATGAGTAGAAATTTTGAATTCAAAATATTTATTTTAAATAAAACATTTCTTTTAAATCTAAAAATGTTTTGTAAAAGTTATAAAAATGTTTGTGACATTTTTATAAAAAAATGTGAGGTTCAATAAAAATTCCTTTGATCATAAAATGAATTAAGCATTTATTTATTCATACCGTAAGTGATTTACGTCGGGTGCAAACTACGTTGAAGCGGACTTGAGACGTCGAAAGATGTTGTCGTATGAATGCATTGATGATTTGTGATCACGAGTAACTTAAGCACTTTACGTTATGCGTTATAGTTTACATGTTTGTCATCACCAAAACATGAAGATAATGTATAGATTAAATATCGTAATATTTCTACCAACAACATACAAGTCATATATGACGGGTAAATAATAACAGCATATCTACCGAATATGCAAAGAAAATCTTTCGACCTATGATTCTAAGCATAACAAGTGCATTAAGATTGGTTTATATCAAATATGCATACATACGAATTCCTCCCAACCCGGTCGGTCAACATAAGGAAGGGTCTTAAACATCATTCTACTTGGGTTGTTTATCAATTTACCACACAATTCTCACAAGTATGATATTAATTTGTATGGCCAACACGATTCAAAATATATCAAGACAATTAATCCATTTGACCTATTTCAATTGCAATGATATACCAAAAGATAAACAATGATCCAAGTAAAGATAACATCGAATTCATAAGCATTATATTCACAAGTCATAGCAAAATCATCCAAATATTATATCATGTTTCACATATGAGAACAAATACAAAAAACCCATATTTCGACTACAACAACCACCAATCCCAAAACTAATAGTTCCATGATCAACCAACAACCAAATGCTACTAAGATAACCCGAAATATACAAAGTAACTTTTGAAAATCCGCAACATATCACCAAATGGAGTGTTTGGTAACAAGGTTTATGGCGATGAACTTTGGAGAATTTGGTGTGAATCCTCTAAGAATCAAAGTAGAAAGTGTTTAGATTCTAGAAATGGATGGTATGTGGTCTAGATATGGTGTTAGAACTCAGGAAATTCATGGTGGAGAATGGTGGTTCATGGTGATGAGAAGGGGTGTGATGTGTCGTTGTGTGGTGTATATTTTTATGATTTAAGTTTTAAATTTATATTTTGCCGACTCAAAAAAATAACACTTTAATGGGCAGTGTACCCGATCAGTGGTAGTTTCGTGGTAAGTAGGGTGTCGAACACTTGAAGCGAGGTTAAATCTCTCAATTTATTTATATTTTGGCTTATCTAATCTAAGTTAATTCTAATCTATTCTAAACCTATGTCAGTCCTAATCTTAATTCTAACGGGTAAAAGGGGGGTTTCAGCCTGAGAGACTGGCACGGGTTTGGTTGGTGACTACAATCAATTCAAGACACTTTAACCCACGCAAGCAAATTAACCAAAGATAAAAGAGCGGTCGAGCCTTATGATAGAAAACTGTATTAGCCATCATTAATCCGATTAGAAGTTGGTTTGTTTATTCAGTGCAATGACTACTTATCTCGAAGAGGCATATCATTCTTAGACTTAGGTGGGACTTCATCCTAAGACCTAGACACATTAATTCTGTCACAATTAAAGCATCTGCATAAAGCATCCTTATTACCTGATTATAATGTATCTTAGGGATTAAAGCAATGGTGATCTTGTTAAACCCTAGCTCATAGAGACTTTACCCACTTACTGTTTAATGGAAATTTATACTCTAGTAGTCTACTTGTCCAACTATCCAATAGAATCATAACAATACTTGTTGAATTATCTAGATTCACCTACTAGTCAACATTTTCAATAAACCAAAGGCAATTTCCGTTAACTAGTAAAGCCAGAAGCGTATCCTTACAATTTTAGAAGGACAATATTTGTGATCCTATGATTCTAGATGTATATATTACTATATGGAGAGCTATCCCATCATCTAGACTACTTGGTCCGTATCACTAGATCCAGTTGAATAATAGGTCGCATACAAAAGCACGTAAACAAGTATAAATTGGTAAACATAAACAAGCATGCAACGATAAATTAAGCAATCAAGATATAAAAAAACCAAACATTCAGATCTTCATAATAATGGCTAATACCCAAAGGTATTAGCCTTCAAACATCATAATTAATACAAGAGTAATTGTTTTAGCCAAGGTAAACTAACCGAGTTAACGAATGATACCAAAAACTGAACGATTACAAAAGTATAAGAATTTACACGTTGTCTTCTATGGATTAGAATGCGTTGCAAGACCTCTTCTGCTCTTTTTCTCCTCTAAAAATTGACTTTTGTGGTTTAGGTATCGAGAATATGATTTAGCACACTTAAAACTTATTTTGAGTTTTCTATTTATACTGTTTGGAAGTCGGTTCGATACGGCGTATCCAAGGGATTGGATACGGGTATATTGGAGTTTCTTGGAGTAAGGACCTCGCTTGATATCTTCCAGAATATTCACATACTATATTTCCAATACGGCGTATTGGTCTTCTCTGGATACGGCGTATTGAGCTTATTTCCTTCATGGTCTTTGGTGAGTGCAGGCACGGATACGCCGTATCTTCCTTGATGGATACGGCGTATTGGTTGTCAGAATCATTAATCTTCAAAATATCTTCATTTAAGCTCCAGAATGTGCACCTTTTGCTAACATTCGCCAAGTACTGCGTAATTACTGTAATTCTTAAATATAAACGATTAAGTAACAATTCTTTGCAATAATTATACAAAATGGGTTAATTACATGTGATAAATGATGCTATAAAATAGACGTTATTTGATGTTATCAAATATCCCCCCACTTGAATCCTACTTGTCCTAAAGTAGCCTTTAGACGTTTATAAAAATGTATCCCTAAGGATAGTTTTCTGTTAAAACATTTATTTAATCTATTACAAGTACACAACCAAATACCTCACGTAATAGGAAGATGAAAACACTCAAATCACTAAACTAATCTATGTGGTAACATGTAACTAATTCGCTCAATTGCTCGGTCGTGATGAGTATTCTATCATAAGCTTGGCAAGGATACACATCTCCACCACTAAAGCTAAGGAGTAACAAGTTTATAAAGGTAAATATGGGTTTTTATGATAAGGCTTAGGGTTGACTACTCTAACTAATCTTTATCGATACCAATGTTCCAGGAGGGCGAAAAAGACC
The DNA here is from genome assembly GCA_026074375.1 of Tanacetum coccineum. Lineage (NCBI taxonomy): Eukaryota > Viridiplantae > Streptophyta > Magnoliopsida > Asterales > Asteraceae > Tanacetum > Tanacetum coccineum. The sequence goes on from BQNB010030321.1 coordinate 25,716, forward strand.
ACACATACACACCCATAACGATGGGATAGACACATGTGACTGCTCACTCCCACCTAAAATAAGCTAAAGAGTAGGAATAGTAGAGTAATATAGGGTATGGGTCTTCTAACTTTCACTAATAGTAATAAATTAATGTGTGTTTTCCAAGCTTTAAATTTATAATGACTAGAAATACTGATTTTTACTAAAAACACAACACTCGGGAAGTATACCCGTTCGTGTATAGTATAGCTTTAGGTAAGTCCAGGTCTTCCACGGAAATTGAATTTTTCAAATTTAGGTAATTAAAGTGCTAAGGTTAATAAGATTGTCACGGATCAAATTAACCAAATCTTGCATTTATTGAATATTGCAAAGAAAGCAATAAAGAGAAGATGTTTTGATGTGTGTTTCTCTGGAGTTTTAAAGGGTATTTATAAGGTAAAATTTGCTTGGGACCAAGCAAAGGATGAATGTTGTCAATTTTGAGGCTAAATTCATGTTTTTGATGCATCAGACTGAAAGTGCGACGCACATTTTTATTTTGTGCGCCGTACTTGGGATTTTGTGAAAAGTGCGCCGCACATTTTTGGAAGTGCGGCGTACTTGGGGCATTTTTAGCACTTGACCTTTTTCAAAGTTGTAGATAATTGAATTCTCTTCGCGTGGCCGCCAGAATTGCGTCAAACAGAGTTCGTATGACCGAGTTATGACCAAAACAGTGAACAAGTGTCGAGAAGCATTCAGCTTGAGTTATTTCTTCGTTTAAGCTTCAAATCTTCGTGTATTCTTCCGTTTTCTTCCACGACACGTCATATGAACCTACAATAGCAAATATACTCGATTAAGTATCGAAAGTTCTTATAATTAACCAATATGTATGCATAAAAGCACAAATAACGCATATAGAAATATGTATAATTTGAGCGTTATCAAATCCCCCACACTTAAACTTTGCTTGCCCTCAAGCAAATCTAAGAAAAGAAATTTAAAAATAAGGTTCGTACATGATAAGACAAAAAAATTATTTTTAAATTTTGATATATATATATATGTACTTATTTTTTTTAAATATTTTTAATGGGTGTGAAATTATCGAAAATATTTTTGATTTTTTTAATAAATAAGCGCAAAAGGAGCAAACACCCTCCACACTTAAGGGTTTACTTGTCCTCAAGCAAAATAAGAAAAGAAATAAGCTTTACAAAACAAGAATAGAATTATGAAAAATATTTTTGGATATTTAATATGTTAAAATAGAGATGTTTGACAATACCCAATGATCTTCAAGCTGTAATAACATGACTAAGCACCTCACGAATAAGGAAAAGTATAATTCACTTAAACACTCGTATGTGATGTAATAGAGGGTAAAAGGGAAATCACACTCAATTGCTCAGACATGATTCATTAAGTTACCATAGGCTTGTACAATAAATAAAACTGCACCGACATGGCGTAAGCACCAAGTATAAATATCAAAAGAGGACTTTTATTCGGGTTATAATGTTAGGTTAAGAGTTAATAAGGGTGTGGATAAGACACGAGAAATATATACTGGAAATGGTTTTATAATATACATGTCGACAAGTCCAAGAAACCCATGTTGCTAGTTACGACAATCCACAAACCTGCGATGTATCGAACAACTCAACCTCTCTCGATCATAATCAAACTGGCACAAATATAATATATCAATACGTTGCAAATGCCAACAACAATGCAACTCCTATTCATCACTTTTTCTTTCTCTCTCTTTTTTCTTCTTCCCTTTTTTTTGGTTCTTTGATTTTTTTATACTTTTTTTTATTTATTTTTTCTTCATGTTCAAACAATTAACAATTCCCCCACTCTTAAGTAAGGATTCACTACGAAAAATACGAAATACAAAGTTTGCAACCTTCATCTTCGTTGAAATGGCACAATACTCATAACAAAGCACGAGCAAACTATAAGCAAAAATCAACCAATCGTATCGAGCAACTAGCAACCAACCATTGGGACTTTCTACAAGGGGTAAAGCCAGTCTAAAGATTATATATATTTTTGTATTATTTTTTAGTGGATTAGAAAAATAAATATAATGGCTCTGCGGGTAAACTAAGAGTATCTAGCACTAAAAATGAGTGCTAACATAAGGGTTTTATTTAGGTGGTTAGCTAATTAGTGTAATTAGCTAAAAGAATAATATGTTAAATGGAATGGCTATTTAATTTAATCCTAAAAGCCTCTTTTTAATTTAAAATACCTATATCAAGCAAAAGTGATATTATTGCGGTCTCGTAATGATTTCAAGCACAAGTTCTAGAATCAATAAATCACCGGCACACTCATACAATTTATAAACTGATACCAATGCTCCAGAAAAGGCGACAAACTACAAATACACAGCCGTAACGATGGATGAGACACTTGCAATTGCATTCAAACCTTAACTCGAGAACGCTAAAGGCAAAAATTATCTTAGGTATCAAAGATAGATACCTGAATTCCTTAAGATCTAAACCTTACATTTTTTTTGGTGATTGGTATAAATACGTAAGTAATGTCATCGATCCCAAGTCGGATCTGCTCTATCAATCGGGACACATCTCTGATTTCAAAACTTTTTTTTGTTACATTTTATTCTAATATATTAACCTAAGTGACAAAAGAAATTTAAAAACAAGATTAGATTTTTAGATTACCGAGGGCGAACAAAAGTTAGAAATTAATAATTAGTCTAATTTTTCAATTTATTTTCCCCCCACACTTAAGTTGAGCATTATGCGTAATTTAGGAAATAACTTAAAAGTAGGATAATGAGAAAAATAAATATAAGATAAACGAAACTTCTCGGGGCTCATAAGTACTTGGTTGAATATGGCGTGAAACGAAACGCCAAGCATGTGTATTCTACCACATGTAATATACTGATACAAATATATCACATCCCCAAGTGATAAGCATCACCACCAATCCAAGCTCCGCTTGTTTTATTAATCTGCAAAATAAATCAACAAAAACCGTAAAATACAAAAGCGCACTTTCGTAGGCAACACGGTTGCATTTAGCGTATGTAACAAGCCTTTAAACCCCTCGGTTTCTCGAGTGGACGAGTTATAGTCTCATGAGGGTTTCCAACGAACACACCCACAAAGTTTAAAAACAATTTTTATATATTTTATATTATTTTTCGTTTAAAATTTTTATTTATAAACAATTCACTAAAACAAGCACACACAAATATTTTTTGGATTTTTAGTTTTTTTATGAGTTTTGGTAGAAAGACAAATACATATCAAGTACATAATATTTATTCAAGGTACGAAAACTTATAACTACTAACAAAGAAAATCACATATAGAGATTAAATATTTTTAGGTTTTTTTTTTTTAGCACAAACATACAATAACTATATTACGTAAAAGAAAATTTTATTTTGTTGTATTTTGTTTTATTATTATTAACTTTTTTCTGACCAGAAGTGTGTCACACTTAAAAGAAAGTGCGGCGTACTTATAACTTAATTTTTTTAATATTTTTTCAAATATTCAAAAACACTAGCGCGACAAAAATTACAAAAGTGCGTCGCACACAAACACGAGTGCGACAGTTTTATTAAGACAGAAAACAATTTTTTGTTTTTTTTATCACACTTTATTAGTTACGAACACATATATAATCGCATAAACAAACACATGCAAACACAAACAAACACATAATAAACATATACAAACATAATTTATTTTTTTAGGTTTTATAATTTTTTTAACTCATTTTTTTAGATTTTAATTTTTTTATCATATATACGCACATGACTCAAAACAAAACATGTGTTACATACATAACAAAAACTGACAAACAAAGAGCATGGTTTTATTATATGAACAAGAACATGCCAAAATCAAAATGAAGCAAGAATTAAAATCTTTTTGGTTTTTATTTTGAATGACAAACTAAATATTCACAAATATGCAAGGTGTATAATTAAATAAACTATGATTTCAAATGATCACATACCGGAGACTAGCATTTTAGAGGTTTGTTTGGGTTTTTGTTTTGGCTTCAAATCAGAGATTCTGCTGGTGAAAATTTTGCAGAAAGTGCGGCGTACTTGGTGTAAGTGCAGCGTACTTTCTGGGTTTTTAGGAAAACCGACGCACAAATTGTATGTGCGGCGTACTTCTTGAAGAAAAATGATTTTTTGGTTCAGTTTGCCAAAAAACTGTATGACGAGTTTATAAATTTTGATTCGTAAAACAATACGGCGATTTTTGTGTAAAACCGACCTACTTCAGGTATAAACCTGCAAAATAACAAATGAGAACAGGGGAAGTGCGAAGCACACATAGAGATGTGCCCCTTACTTTCGGCAACAACAAACATATTTTAAGTGATTTAAGATATTTAAACACACGAAGCATGCACAAGACTAGCAAACAATCTGCAAACAACTAAACAAATCCCCCGTAACGGCGCCAAAAACTTGATGTGTGTTTTTACAAGCTTTAAATTTATAATAACAAGAAATACCGATTTGGACTAAAAATACAACATTCGGGCAAGTATACCCTATTCGAGTGTAATATAGTATTAGGTAAGTCTAGGCCGTTCCACGGGATTTGTAGCAATTCACATATTGTTTATCAAGTAACAAAGCTAAATGATTGTCATGGGTCAAATAGCTAAACGTGTGTGAAGCAAGCAAGAAACAAAGCATGATCCACATAACATAATAGATATAGATAGAGCAAGACTTTATATAAGCAAAGCATACAAGTCATATATGACGGGTAATCATAATAACAAGCATATCTACCGAATATGCAAAGAAAATCTTTCGACCTATGATTCTAAGCATATCAAGTGCATTAAGATTGGTTTATATCAAATATGCATACATACGAATTCCTCCCAATCCGGTCGGTCAACATAAGGAAGGGTCTTAAACATCATTCTACTTGGGTTGTTTATCAATTTACCACATAATTCTCACAAGTATGATATTAATTCGTATGGCCAACACGATTCAAAATACATCAAGACAATTAATCCTTTTGGCCTATTTCAATTGCAATGATATACCAAAAGATAAACAATGATCCAAGTAAAGATAACATCGAATTCATAAGCATATATATTCACAAGTCATAGCAAAATCATCCAAATATCATATCATGTTTCACATATGAGAACAAAGTACCAAAAACCAATATTTCGACTGCAACAACCACCAATCCCAAAACTAATAGTTTCATGATCAAACAACAACCAAATGCTACTAAGATAACCCAGAATATACCAAGTAACTTTTGGAAATCTGTTACATATCACCAAATGGAGTGTTTGGTAACAAGGTTTATGGATGTGAACTTTGGAGAATTCGATGTGAATCCTCTAAGAATCCAAGTAGAAAGTGTTTAGATTCTTGAAATGGATGGTATGTGGTCTAGATATGGTGTTAGAACTCAAGAAATTCGTGGTAAAGAGTGGTGGTTCATGGTGGTGAGAAGGGGTGTTTGGATCATCGGTTCTTAAGATCCTCACCATTCCTTCCTCCTCTCCAAAGTTATTTAGAGGTTGTGTGTGTTAGAGTTGTGTTAATGTGTGTTTCCCTGGAGTTTTGGGGGGTATTTATAAGGAAAATTTGTTTAGGGACCAAGAAAAGGATGAATGTGGTCAATTTTGAGGCTAAATTTATGTTTTTAATGCATTAGACTGGAAGTGCGACGCACATTTTATTTTGTGCGCCGTACTTGGGTTTTTGTAAAAAGTGCACCACATACTTTTGGAAGTGCGGCGTACTTGGGGTGTTTTCAGCACTTGGCCTTTTTTAAAGTTGTATATAATTGAATTCTCTTCGCGTAGCCGCTAGAATTGCATCAAACAGAGTTCGTATGACCGAGTTATGGCCAAAACAGTGAACAAGTGTTGGGAAGCATTCAGTATGAGTTATTTCTTTGTTTAAGCTTCAAATCTTTGAGTATTCTTCCGTTTTCTTCCACGACACGTCATATGAACCTACAATAGCAAATATACTCGATTAATTATCGAACGTTCTTATAAGTAACCAATATGTATACATAAAATCACAGATAACGCATATGGAAATATGTATAATTTGAGCGTTATTACCCTTCCTGCAAATCTTTAAATGTTTCAAATTTTTACAAAAACCATGTATTTGATAAATGAACTATCTGGGTATGTTCTCTAAAAATCGTCACAAGACTTCACTCGTCCACTTGGGCCACCAAGTGGTTTAAAAGGCATGTTGCATACGCTAAATGCAACCGTGATTCCTACGAAAGTGAGTTAGGTTAATTTTGTACAGTTTTGTATATTTTGTGCTATGGTTCTTTTTTATCCTGGTTTATGCTTTTGGTATTAGTCTTTCTTGCAGCTATACATGAGGTGCTAGGACGCTAATTAAGCTGCAAGGAAGCATCCCAAACTGGTCTAGTTGAACATTATACAGGTTGTTGATGAAGTTGCATGTGATGGTGGATGTTGCTCGAGGAAGCAGACTTGGAGCATGGCTTAGAGCATGTAGTCTCTTCATCTTACCGAGAAAATTCAGAGAAGTAATCCATTCCATTTCTGACCCTTCCTATTTTAATTTTATATAATTATGTTTAACTCAAGTAGGGGGAAGGGATTAGAAATAAACACCCATTTGATTATACTTGCCTTTCTTTTTCTAGTTTTTTCTGAAAAATGTTTCATTAATAAATTTTTGACATGTTTTTCATTACTTAACTAGTTAAAACTTTACTGAGCACACCCTACCTTATAATTACATCGTGTGAGGATAAACCTTTCCGTTTTCCCATTATACATAATCCAATAAAAATGAGTGTGCT
>BQNB010030321.1:32627-54977 GCA_026074375.1 Tanacetum coccineum
ATGTTATTAACCCATTTTGTATAGTTATTGCAAAGAATTGTTACTTAATCGTTTATATTTGAGAATTGCAGTAATTATGGAGTAATTGGTGAAAGTTAGCAAAAGGCGCGCATTCTGGAGCTTAAATGAAGATATTTTGAAGATTACTATTCTAAAGACCAATACGCCATATCCGTCAAGGAAGACACTCACCAAAGACCACAGATGAATAAAGCTCAAAACGCCGTATCCAGAGATACTCAATACGCCATATTCAAGATATAGTATGTAAATATTCTGGAAGATATCAAGCGTGGTCCCTACTATAAGAAATCCCCAATACGCCGGATCCAATACTTGGATACACCGTATCGAACCGACTTCCAGACCTTATAAATAGAAAACTCAAAAACGAGTTTTAAGTGTGCTAAATCATATTCTCGATACCAAAACCATAAAAGTCGATTTTCAGAAGAGAAAAAGAGCATAAGAGGTCAAGCAACATTATCAATTCCATAGAAGACAACGTGTAATTCCATATACTTTAGTAATCGTTCAGTTTTTGGTATCATTCGTTAACTCGGTTAGTTTACCTCTGCTAAATAATTACTCTTGTATTTATAATGACGTTTGAAGGCTAATACCTTTGGGTATTAGCCATTATTATGAAGATCTGAATGTTTGGTGTAACATACGTTTTACCGGTAAGTGATTACCAAGTCGTTTTTTCCAAAAACTTATGAAATTGAGACCTCGATTTAATTTGGACAATGATTTGAATAGGTTCGAAGATAATTGTTTTCTAAAATCCTAATAGTGAGCAAATAAAGGCACAATTAAAACTAACTACGAAAAAACGTTAACGAGAATTTAATAAAACGCGACAAATAAGCAAGTGAACTAAAATTAAACCCTAAATGATTTTCTAAACTTTTTCTAATCCTATTTGACTATTTAAAAAGTAAAGGCTAAAGAAATTCTAAATCGAGGGTACTTAAAGCTTAAAAATGGAGAAAATGAGAACGGGAACGAAGTCCCGTTCTTTAAAAAGTGAAATTTCAAAAATTTAACCCTACGAAAGTAATTTTAAAACCTAAGCCTAGAATATGATAAAAGAAAATTTTATAAAAAAGAAAATTAGTTTTTTTGATTATTTTTCTATTTTTTATGATTTTTTAAAGTTTTTAACAAAATTAATTCACGAAAATTATAAAACTTTAAGCTAAAAATCCTAGAAAATTTCTAAAAGTGCTAATGATAAGCAGAATGCAGGAGAAATGAAGAATCCTAAAGTGCTAAACTCAATAAGCCGAGAAAAATCAAACTAGCACTCGAAGTGCTTATTATAACTAAAAACTAAAAAAGGTTATAAAAGAAATGAAAACGCACCTTAGGACGTAAAAGTCCCAAGGGCGCAGTGGTGAGTGTGTTGGTGTTGAGTGTTATAAAAGGTTGAGACTAGGTTGAGGTCAGGGGTTCGAGCATTGCTCACCCCTGACTTCCTTGGTTTCCCTTTTTTTTATTTTTTAAAACTTTTTAAGCTAGGTGAGAGAGATGAAGAACTAACAATAAGCAAAATTTATAAAGAAGCTTTTTATCGAAATATAGGTAAATAAGTGAAATTTGCTTAAAACACATGAAAACATTTAACTTTATTCTTTTAAACTGTTATCTTAAATCACAATACCACTAATAAGCTAAGATAAGTTCAAACCAATTAAATAAGCTATGACTAACCTAAAATACCTAATAAGCTTAAATGAACGGAAAAGTTAGCATAATGGTAAGCATAAGCTGAAAAACCAATAAGCACTTTGGAAAAACTGTTAACCAAACAGTCCCTTAAGGCAACTTTGAGCTTATTTTTCAATAAGTTAAAGGATCCTTATGGACTTTTGGCTTATACCAATTAAAACCTTGACCCAAAAGCTACTTAAAACAACTTTTGAAAACTATTTTGAAAATCAAATGCTTAATGAAAAAGCTAGTTGAAAAAGCTGAAAATTCATTTTACTCTACTTTTGGTTATTGAATAAAAAGACAAAAGGCTAAATTGCGGATCTAAAACAGGTATTCAAATAAGCTTTTTAAACTAAAATAAGTCCTAATCTATCTAGAATGGCCTAAAATCTATTTATGCTATGAAAATCAAAAGCTAAAAACTACTTTTGCTTGCTTAATTTTGAAATTGAAAATGAGCTTTTTGCTGTTTTTGTTATCTGATGCAGTTTGCACTTAAATGACCACATAAAACTAAACAAATGCAGGCTTAAGGAATATGCTTCTGTGCATTTATTAACACCAATAATAGCAACAAATTCATGAAGTTAAAAGCTCAGAGAAGATAGAGCTTAAAATGCAAAACTATCTTGATTTATGTTAACAGATTCTAATCACTACTACAAATTTGAATTAACTTGATCTAACCTAATAATTCTTATAAATCCAAGCTTAATAATACTCAAAAATCCAGTTTAAAACAGTCTCCAAAAGGTGTAATGACCTTTGCAAGTACTAACTTAGGTTAGTACTGCTTGTGCCAAACCCCCTTTTAAAACTATTAACACCTCATTTTAAGCTTATAAATTTTAGTTATAAGCTATAATCCTCTAGAGTACAGATAGTAAAAATTCTAATATTAGACCTAATTAACAATCTATAAACTAAAATAAGCAGAATTAATAAGCTTCAAGACTATGCTAATATTTTTGGTATTTTTGACTGTTTTATAACAAATAAGAGTAAACTAAGAATTTAAACCTAACAATCAAACATAATAAGCATTAACAACTATAATAAGCACTATTAAACTAAACTAAACAATAATAAGCAGTTAATAAGCAATAATAAGCTGAAATTCAAAATTAAGCTATAAAAGGAGTTTGAGAACTTACAATAGCATTTGCTCTAAACAAGGCTGAGCAAATCCTCTTGTGAGCTATCAACAAGCTCTAGCTTATCATAGATAAGCTAGTGAGGTCCTGGAAATCCATCCATGTTTGGTTTCCCTTCCAAAAATAAGCTGGGGTAAGGGTTGAGGTATTTGAATTGTGATTTGAATAAGATAAGCTCATTTGAGCTTTAAGTGCTTGAATGAGAGCGTAACTTAGATTTATGAGTCTGAATGACAGTTATTAGGCTTATATGAACATTTAGGAAAGCTTATTTAACACTATTTATTTCATTATAAGAGAAAACTTGAAATGACAATTAAGCACTATGAAATTAAGATTTTATTGATTAAACAAACGGATTACAAGCTAATTGAAAAGATAATTACATTGATTTAGAAAACATAATAAGCTAAATGACTTTAAAGAGAAAATTACATTTAAAATCTAAATTAAATTCTACACTAAGCTACACTAGATATCCCTTGTGAGTGAGAGAGGCCTTCAAATTTTATAGGATGAGAGAGAGCTTATAGTTCTGTGACATTCAATACGCTCCTCTTAGCTTTCATCTTGGCTCTTAATTCCTTGTAATGATTGGATCTCAAATCGTGGCCCTTGGATGAGATTGAGCACACGGATTGCCACGCTGGCAATCCCATATCTTTGGAGCTCTTGTGCTTTTATTACACTGAATTCAGTGTAATTTTCCACTTCTTGTGTGTTTGTTAGGAGTCCACGTGTCATTCCTTTTGTACATCTTGACCAATGAGAGCTCTTGGTGACGTATTTGTTGATGACTTGGCACTTAGTACTTGGTATCTTCTGGCCACATAGCTTAATTGAGAGAGCGTGGGTTTTTACCCATGAATTTTTACACAGGGTTGAATTGGGACGATGGGATGAATAGTAACAACGAATTTTCCCGCGCCCTATTTTTTTCTTTTTATAACATTGTTTGACCCGGGGGTAAAGAGGTGTTGACCTGGGCTCGGGTAAAAGGGAAATTGGGCCACAGGTTTATATGGGCTCGGGCAAAGGGTTTTAAGGGATTTGGTTATAAAAGAGTTAACAACCGTTAGTTCTTTATTAACAAAGGACTAACGGTGTTAGGGTTTTTGGGACTTTTTGTGAATTTGTTTTAACATTAAGGCTCATTTGGGGATTTAAGGGTTTTGTCGTTTTGTGGTTGACCAAGAGTTGACCAAGGTTGACTTAGTTGACCTTTTGCTAGAAACTTCCGGCTCTTGTGCACTCTATCCGTTCCCGTGTTCGTGTTTGTCCGGTTTTGACCGTTTTCTTGTGATTTTTGCAATATCCGTACCTACACATTCACAAACAACAAAATACACAAATACAAGCATATTTTTGCACATTTTGATCATTTAAAGGCCATTTTTGGTATAAAAAGGATATGTGATTTCTCACATATCAAAATTCCCCAAACTAAGTGATTGTCGTGTCCTCACGCAATGTTATATGCCCTAAAACCAAATACCTCAAAACTTCCCCAAACTAATCCTTTGAAAAGTAGCAAAGTCTTTTGTGGGGAGAGTTAAGAAATCACAAGTTTTAAAACACCCTATTTTCCCATTTTTCAAAACTTTTTCCATTTTTATGATTTTTTTTATATGAAAACTAACTAGAATATTCCGACTTTCGTTATTTCCATAACCGTTAGGGATCATAGAACAAGATGCATTTCGATCCGAGAATGCCCCAAAAAGGATAAATTCATCGTCCCCGACTTTTCACTTGCTCCAAACCAAGCTTAAAACGAAATCACCGCTAAATATCAGTTAAAATGCTAACACTACTCATATTTGCAACTTGTGAACTTTTCACTCCCGATAATTATTATATCTTAGGTGAATGTGCTATTTTGAATTTCAACCATGGATCAACGTTTTGCAAAATTCTATGTTTCACGTTCCACCCGAGAATAATGAGTTTGAAGGCGAGATCATCCCATGTAGCGACTTTCGTCTCGGCACATCCCAACCTTGCGGCTAAGTGACCAGGCTTTTGACACCCCACAGAGACTAGTATCGGGACTCACGGACCTTAGGTTTCAAAAACTCTCAGGTTTCCCGTTTACACATAGCTTATTTAAAAACTTAAAATAGAATAGTCAAAGTTCAAAAGCATATTTAAATTTAACAAAAAGAAATCTATTTATTAATTCAAACTTAATATTAAACATAACATTTATGCAATTGTAACCCTCGACCTTTTAGAAGGCTGCAACATCGGTTGTGAGCCGGCAAGATGCAGCAAACTTTTATCAGTCTCGGATTTTTATTCTTACTATGGGCTTTCTTTAGAAGACTACCACATCGGTTGTGAGCCGGCAAGAGGTAGTAAACTTTTATCAGCCCACAGTTTTTATTATTATTATTATATTTTTTTTTCATTTTTCATCATTTCATTTTTTTACTTTATATAGAGAAGACTTCTTTTTGAAAAATTCAAGTATAAGTTTGAACTAAGACTAAATTTTTTTACTACATAAAAATTGTTGATTTAAGTTTAATCTCCAAAAATAGCACCGTAAAAGAAGTCCCGGTTATGTGATACATATAGTATGCCAAATTAAGTATTCCTGATGTGTACTCATCTTAATCACAAAGGAACTAAAGAAAACTTCTATTAACTAATTATTAACCAAAAAACCGCACAACTCTATTTATTAAACAATTATATATAAAGGTGAAACAAGCTAATGGGAGAAAAAGCCACAATTAACACTTATGAGCCTTAAAGAAATCCAACTATTCTATGTTTAGCATCAAAACTTATACTCTACTCTATCATCTCTTGTTCTTCACAATTTAAAATTTCTAATAAAGAAACTCGTGAATACTTAGCCTAACGAATTAAGATTGGCACTTTAACAAGTCACATAGACTGGCAACAATCTCAACTCTAATAAATCGATCTTCGCATATTTAAAATCAATTATGGGAACTTGCAAAGTCTTGACTTTTTCAAGCTAGACTTGCGTTTTATAGCTCCTTGTATAAAAGATTAGCAAAATCAATCTATTTATAGTTAAGGAGAAAGCTAAGATATAAAATCGGTCGGGTCAAAATTTACTTTTCATTCTCACCAACGGAAAGCCTACATTCGTGTCAACTATTTTCTATTTTTTCATCATTTTTTTTATAAACAATAAACTAGATATTAAGGCTTAAAAATTTAAAATTTTTGTGGGAAAACGGGGTACGTGAGAACAACGGGCAAAGGTAGGTAAGATCATATCGAAGATATACTACCCCATACTAAAATTAAACATTGTCCTCAATGTTTCCTAGTCTAAGGCTTAAAAACCCCATACTAGAACTCAAAAAGTCGAATGCATAACCTAAGCATGGAGAAAGTATCACAAAAATCTTAAGCCGTTTATCAAGTATGCTAAAAGATAAATGTTAGTCGATAATAATCTAGGATATCGGATTTCCCCAAACTAATGGCAAGCAAAGGCTAGGAAGCTCGAGTGGACCAGGACAAAACACCGAACACGAGAGTCTTCAAAAATTTTGGGTCAATCCTACAAAAAATCACAAGTACAAACAACAAGAATCGGAAGAGTACAAGCCTCCTCACATCACAATAGAAATAAGAAAGAAGAAAAATGGATAAGCATGGGGTGCCTCCCATGAAGCGCTTTGTTTTTGGTAACCGAGTCACATAGCTTGACTCGATCCCCGAATTCATTCGTCCTTGGAGAAAGTTTAGAGATCCTAGACTACCTTAGGTGGTAAGTCCCCTCCGAAGTAATGCTTCACACGATGACCATTCACCTTAAAGTTTGGACCATCGGGTTGAGATAACTCGATGGTTCCGTATGGAAAAACTTTGGTGATGGTGAAAGGTCCTGACCAACGAGTTTTAAGCTTTCCCGAGAATATCTTTAGACGAGAGTTGAAGAGTAAAACTCGATCACCAACATTGAAAATGCGGTTTTTGATCTTAGAGTCGTGAAGCTTCTTCGTCCTCTCTTTATATATCAAAGAATTCTCGTAAGCTTGATCACGAAGCTCATTAAGTTCATTAAGTTGAAGCTTCCGGTGATCACCCGCGGTTTGAAGATCGAAATTAGCATGTTTCAAAGCACAATATGCTTTATGCTCTAACTCGATAGGTAAATGGAAAGACTTTCCGTACACTAGTTTGTTAGGCGTACAACCAATCGGTGTCTTAAAAGCTGTACGGAATGCCCATAAAGCGTCATCTAGTTTGTCGGACCACGAGGCACGGTTCTCTCCAACCGTCCTTTCTAGAATACGTTTCAAACCGCGGTTGGACACCTCCACTTGACCGCTCGTTTGAGGGTGATAAGCGGTAGCAAGACGATGAGTGACCCCATACTTAGACATAACTTTAGAAATAACTTTAGAAAATTGATCATTACAAAAATAGGTCCCACGATCGCTTATAATAGCTCTAGGTGTTCCGAATCGGGCGAAAAGAGATTTCAAAAACTTAACTACTACTCGACCTTCATTTGTGGGGAGCGCCTTTGCTTCCACCCACTTCAAAAGATAGTCAACGGCTACGAGGATGTATTTATTCCCATGTGAAGACGGGAATGGACCCATAAAATACATCAAAGATTTCACAAACTTGAATAGCGTTTTGAGGCATCTCATCTCGTTGTGAAATTTTGCCTTGTCTTTGACATATATCACAAGATTTGATCATAGTATAGGCATCTCGATATATGGCCGGCCAAACAAAACTGGCATCAAATACTTTTCGAGCGGTGAGATTGGCACTATGATGACCCCCGGTGGGTCCTTCATGACAAGCTTTGAGGATATCATTAGCTTCTTGCCCATGCACACACCGTCGAATGATTTGATCCGCATAAATATGAAAAAGATATGGATTATCCCAAAAGTAATGTTTAACGTCCTTGAAAAACTTCTTCTTTTGTTGAGTTGTCATTCCTTTGATGATAAAATTCCTCGCATGGAAATTTGCATAGTCCGCAAACCATGGGGTACTTTCACTAGATATAACTCTAAGAGTCTCTAAAGGAAAATTTTCATTTATGTCTTTATTTTCTAACACATCCTTATGAGTATTCTCAAGTCTAGATAAATGATCGGCCGCGAGGTTCTAATTTCCTTTTTTATCACGGATAGTGATATCAAATTCTTGTAGGAGGAGAACCCACCAGAGCAACCTCGGCTTGGCATCTTGTTTATTCATAAGGTATTTTAAAGCCGAGTGATCCGTATACACTATGCTTTTAGATAAGACAAGATATGGCCGAAACTTTTCAAAAGCATACACTACGGCAAGCATTTCTTTCTCCGTCGTAGTGTAATGAATTTGAGCTTCGGTCATTGTCTTACTAGCATAATGTATAGGCTGAAAGTGCTTCGTCTTTCGTTGTCCCAAAACCGCACCAATCGTGAAATCGCTAGCATCACACATAAGTTCGAAAGGTAGGTTCTAATCGGGGATAACTAAGATCGGAGCTTCGGTAAGCTTATTTTTAAGAGTCTCAAAATCATCAATACAATCCTTAGAAAACACAAACGGTGTTTCCTTCTCAAGAAGATGAGTCGTCGGTCTAGCTATTTTGGAAAAGTCTTGGATAAAACGTCGGTAAAAACCCGCATGACCTAGGAAACTCCTAACACCTTTTACGGTAGTCGGGTGAGGGAGCTTAGCGATAACATCGACTTTAGCACGATCGACCTCAATTCCTGACTTCAAAATTTTATGACCTAACATAATTCCTTCTCTACACATAAAGTGACACTTCTCCCAATTTAGAACTAAATTCGTGTCTTCACACCTTTTTAGCATCTTTTCTAAATTGGAGAGGCACGAATCAAAATTATCCCCAAAAACCGAGAAATCATCCATAAATACTTCCATAATCTTTTCGATCATATCATGGAATATAGCCATCATACACCGTTGGAAAGTACCGGGAGCATTACACAAGCCAAAAGGCATGCGACGGTACGCAAAAGTTCCATACAGGCATGTGAAAGTAGTTTTCTCTTTGTCTTGGGGATCTATTGGTATTTGAAAATACCCCGAAAATCCATCTAGAAAACAATAAAACTCATTTCCGGCTAATCTTTCTAACATTTGATCCATAAACGGTAATGGAAAATGATCTTTTCGAGTCGCTTCATTTAATTTTCTATAGTCGATACAAACTCTCCACCCGGTAACTAAACGTGTCAGAATTAATTCATTCTCTTCATTAGCAACAACGGTTATACCACCTTTCTTGGGAACACAATGCACGGGACTAACCCATGGGCTGTCGGAGATCGGGTAAATCATGCCGGCATCAAGAAGTTTTAGGACCTCCTTTTTTATTACCTCGTGAATTTTTGGGTTAACCCGTCTTTGACTTTGAACCGTGGGTTTGTAATCATCCTCCATCAAGATTTTGTGAGTACAAAAACGAGGGTCAATACCCTTGATGTCGGTGATTTTCCATGCAATGGCCCGTTTATGTGATTTAAGCACCTTTAAGAGAGCTTCTTTTTCATCATCTTTTAAACCTTTTGCAATAATCACGGGTAACTTATCGTTTTCTTCTAAGTAAGCATATTCCAAATGAGATGGTAAGTCTTTTAACTCTAATTCCGGAGGTTCTTCCATTGAGGATTTCGCCTTGATTACTTCTCCTTGCTTTAGGTCCATCGGAGGGAGTTGAAACGGGTCATTATTTAATAATTTTTCAATTAAGCAAATATCTCCCTCCGGATCGCAATCGGCATGATCAATTTCTGGTGAAATCGAATCATCCTTGAGATAAGCTTCGATCTCTTCTAAAATGAATTCGGAAGTAAGAGGCTCAGAAGTCGGGGTGGGATTGCCACCCGAAGATTTATTAGAAAACCCTAGCAATTCCGGAGCATACTCCTCACAAACCTCATCAATGATGTCAATTCGGTTTACCGACTTATCATTTGTAGAGGAGTATCTCGTAGTTTGATCTAGATTAAAAGTGACGGCTTCGTTATCAACCCGAAGGGTTATTTCTTCTCCATAAACATCAATTAAGGCACGACCGGTTCTTAAGAAGGATCTCCCAAGTATGAGAGGTACTCGAGGATCGGCTTCAAAATCTACAACAACAAAGTCGGTAGGAAAGTGGAACTTCCCAACTTTTACAAAAACGTCTTCAGCGACTCCTTTAGGATGACTAATGGAACGATCCGCTAACTCAAGAGTCATCCGAGTGAGGGTAAGTTCGGGTAAGGATAACTTTTTCCAAATGGAAATGGGCATAAGATTTATGCTTGCGCCGAGATCGGCCAAGGCGTGACATACATCCATTCTTGGGAAATCACATGGTATAAGAAACTTGCCGGGATCTCCAAGATTTTTGGGAAACTTTTTGAGGAGCATCGCCGAGCAATTCTCGTTCAACGGTATCTTAGCTAATTCAAGCAACTTTTCCTTATTCATAAGCAAATTCCTAATCGTAGGAGCAAATCTTGGCATCAAAAACAAAGCATCCGCGAAGCTAATGTCAAAGCGTAAATCTTGAAACATTTGAAAAATCTTCTCTTTTTGATACGAAGCTTTTTCAAGGGATTTTTGATCATTACGTCTTGAAGGATATGGAATATTCGACTTAGGTAAAGTCTTCAGAACATCGGGTTCCAGAATTGGAATGGGGTTAACCGGAGGTGGGATGTGAGCGGTACTTCCTTGGAAATTAGATTGCTCCTTATCCATTGTCTCTTCGGTTTCTCGTTCTACTACCTTTTTAGGAGAAGGATTAGTAGGAATCGAGGGTCCCTCGTAAGCAACACCACTTCGAGTAGTGATCGCTTTCATCTCACCCTTCGGGTTTGGAATGGTATTACTCGGAAGAGTACCCGAAGTTGAGGCTTGGTTTTAAAAGAATCCACTTAACATATTTTTCAAGTTAGTTTGAAATACATTTTGTTGATTCATCAAGACGGCTTGTTGAGTCTTCATCGTGTTTTGAATTTCATTCTTAACTTCTCCTTTCAACGAATTGATTTGATTTTGCATGTTTCTCATCATTTGATCATTAGTTCTCTTGTAACTTGAAAACTCATTTGAAAACTCTTGTTGAACTTGATTATTAGGAACTTGAAAAGGTTGGTTTTGAAATCCTTGATTTTGAAAATTTGGAGCATGATTATTTTGAGCTTGAAAACCTTGATTACCATGAAAATTATTTCCCCGATTAAAATTATTCCCTTGACCTTGATTTTGATTATACCTATTTTGACCATTGTTTTGCACCGGAGCAAAACCAGGTGGTGCCATTTGGTTACTAACACGGTTTGGAGGGTTAACTTGATTGTAAGAACCCGTTGCCGCACAAACACTAGATTGATTGTTATCGGTATTAGGACAATTGTACCAAGCATGAGGCCCACTACAAGTAACACAAATTTCCTCAACCGCTTTAACCGGAGCGGGAGTGACAACTTTTTTAGAAACAATTTCAACTAAGGTCGAAAGTTGGTCCGCAAGCTTATCAATTCTTTCATCCGTTTTACTAACACTTTCCCTAGAAGTCGTATTCATCCTAGAAACATTCGATTTATTACGTGAATAACGAACTTTTGATTTATTCTCAATTATATTCAAAGCTTCTCTAGTCGTTTTACTTAAAAGATTTCCACCCGCCGCGGCATTTAAGGAGTCTTGATCATTCTCGTTTAAACCGTTATAAAAGGTATCAACTTGAGTTAACTCCGTAAATCCGTGGTGAGGACAAGCTCTAAGCATTTCCTTAAATCGTTCCCATGCTTCACTAAAAAATTCCTCGAATTTTTGTGTAAAATGAGAAATTTCATTCTTTAAGTGAGTGGTTTTCGAGGGAGGAAAAAATTGATTCACAAATTTGGTTACGAGATCCTCCCAAGTCAAGATAGAATTAGGTGGTTCTTTCTCATACCAAACTTTAGCGGCTCCTTCAAGTGAATATGGAGACATCATTGGCTTAATAACATCGTTAGGTACATCTCTAAATCGTAAAGTCGAGGTAATCCTTTTGAAACTATTAATATGAGCATGGGGATTTTCCCTCTCATAACCGTGAAACGGGCTATCTTGAACTAGTTGTAACAAATTCGCCTTGATTTCAAAATGATCCGCATTAATTTCCGGTAAAACAATAGCTTTTCCATATCCTTCCGTGGGTGCACGGAGTAGCTCTTCCATTGTACATTCCGCCATTGGTGCAACTTCAACGATAATACGAAGCTCGGGTTTGACTACATTTGGAGCACGTTCTTTATTTTGACGTCTCGGAATGGTTATGTTCGAATTATTTGGAAAATTGGAATTTCTAGTGCGCATGCACTAAACAAACAAATGAAGAGAGAACAATATATACAAAAATATTTTTGTTTTACCGAATAATCAACAAACTTAGGGTAACTCCCTTAAGTAAAATTTGCAAGCGGGGGATGTAGTGGGAGCGAATCGCCTTAAAAACGTTTGTCCCTTCGGGTCGTAGTTCCGTGGAACAACCCTCCTAATAGCTTATTTCACAAAAGAGGTGCGCCTTTTCGTAAGTGACACAAGACGGTAAATTTTGAATCTTAAGTTCGGGAACTTATTAATGGAATATTCACAAATTCTCTAGTAAGAGAATTAAATTGATGTGTATTTTAGTAATTAAGAGAATAAAAATCGAAAAATCCGGAAGAGCAAATATTTTTGTATTTTTTTATTTATTTATTAAACTTCTACTTATAGTAAAAAGAAAAAGAAAAATATTTTTTTTACTTTTTATATTTTTAATTTTTTTTTTATTTTTTTTCAAAAGACGTAACTTTCGAAGACGAAAGGTTCTCCAAATCACGATCGACAAATTCAAACGAAGGAATCTTAATCACAAATCCCCGGCAGCGGCGCCAAAAACTTGATGTATAGTTTATAATACGTATAATAATATAGAAGATATGAAATTCCTAAACTACCCTTGAGGACAAAGGTAGTAAGAAAAATCACACGATAATATATATACGTATATTTACCGGTAAGTGATTACCGGGTCGTTTTCCCAAAGACTTATGAAATTGAGACCCCGTTTGTTATTTGGACAATGACTTGAATTGGTTCGAAGATGATTGTTTTCTAAAATCCTAATAGTGAGCAAATAAAGGCACAATTAAAACTAACTACGAAAAATGCTAACGGGAATTTAATAAAACGCGACAAATAAGCAAGTACACTAAAATTAAACCCTAAATGATTTTCTAAACTTTTTTTAATCCTAATTAACTAGATAATAAGTAAAAGCTAAGGAAATTCTAAAACGAGGGTGCTTAAAGCTTAAAAACGAAGAAAACGAGGACGGGAACGAAATCCCGTTCTTTAAAAAGTGAAATTATTAAATTTTAACCCTACGAAAGAAATTTTAAATCCTAAGCCTAGAAAATAATAAAAGAAAATTTTATAAAAAAAGAAAATTATTTTTTTGATTATTTTTCTATTTTTTATGATTTTTTAAAGTTTTAAACAAAATTAAATGATTAAAAATACAAAACTTACTCTAAAAATTCTAGGAAAATTTCTAAAAGTGTATTAAAGTAAGACTGATTTAATAAAAATGCTAACTAAAAATAAGCTCGGGAAATAAGTCTTAAAAGCTGAAAAATAAGCTACGGCTTTTATTATAAAAAGGAAATGAAAAACAGACTGTTAATGTAATTTAATGTAGGAGTGGGGTGTTTGAAAAAGACCCAAGGTTGCGTTTGGTTTATTGTGATGTGTAAATGATACGTTTGTGTTAAGGCAAGTGGACACAAGGTTTCGAAATCCTCATCAGTCTTTATCTATTTTTTTTTGAAAACTTTTAAAAACAAAGTTATAGAACACCTAAAAACTAACAACTTTTATAAAAACAACTATTTTTGAAACTAAAGAAATAAGCTAAAAATGGCTTTTAAAACAGGCAGTAAGCACTTAACTCTATTTTACTAATTTAACAAAACTTAATAAGCTAAATACTAAGATAAGCTAAAACTATGACTAAATAAGCTATCACTAACTTAAAACTAACCTACTAAGCTACTCTAAGCTAGAAATGAACAAAAAGCACAAGCCATAAGCTGAAATTTCCAATAAACAATTAAGAGAAAACTGAGATCCAAACAGTCTGCTAGCTAACTTTGAGCTTATTTTAAAGCATGCAAATAGAACCTTATGATAATAAGCCCTACACCTACTTAAACCATGACCTATACGCCTACTAGTAAACAGCCTTTTAAAAACCATTTTGAAAAGCAAATGGTCAAAGAAAAAGCTGGTTGAAAACTGCTTATTTACTCAGTACATGCTGAGTGTTTTTGAAAAGACAAAGTGCTACTTTTGAGCTCAAAAACAGATAACTAGACAAGATTATTTTTAAAAAGCAAATTCAAACAAATTTACACTACCCTATAATCTACTTGTTTACTAAAAAGTAAGACCTAACAACTATTATAACTAACTGAAATTTGAATTTAAAAATGGCTATAAAGCCTTCTTTGACTGCTGATGCATTTGACACATGAACAACCAAAACTTAAAACAACTAGATGCAGGCTAAGGACTTGCTTCTAACACTTTCTAAACTCCAAATCAAAGGCAAAAAGAGCACTAATTCTAGCTAAAACAGACTTGAGCTTATAATGCATATAAATTTGAACTAAAGCTAACAGATTCAAAAAAACTACTATCTAACTTGATTAAAGCTTGATTATTCCTAACAAAATACCTCAAATCCTACCTTAATAAATCTAAATATGAATTATCAATACAATTTAAAGAACCAAATGAAGTCTAGCAGTACTAACTTAAGTTAGTACTGCTTGACCCAAACACCCCTTTAAATTGCATTGATTCATATTCAGCTTATAAGACAAAGAAATAAAGCACAAATTCATAATACCAGATATTGGATAGTTAAAAACAGACTTAATGAACAATATTCAATAAGCAAATAAGCCAGAGTAATAAGCTATTATACTTATGCTAACATTTTTTTGATTTTATGACAGATTTATAGAAAAATGATAAGCAACTATGAATTATGCTAACTATTGAATACTAATAACATTTAACAACTAAAATAGCAAAATTAAGCAGATAACAACTATAATAAGCAGACAATAAGCTAATAAGCAGAATTAAGCTAGAATATTAAAGACAGAAAAGTAAATAGAGAAAAATAAAAATGAGAATACCTACACCTCAGCTAAACAGAGGTGGAATGCTCTTAATAGAGCTTATTTAAGCAGCTTAAGCTTAATTCCAATGCCTAGTCTAATCCTAAAGCTTGACCCTCAAGCACTAATACCTACTTGAAAACTCTTAGCAGCCATCCAATTCCTTTGAGTTTTCAAGTATTTGAGAGAGCTTTTAGTAGCTTAACAGTTATAAGAGCTTATGTAACAGTAATAAGAGCTTATTCAAATATTTTGCAAATAAGTGAAAAAACAGAATTAACAAAAGAGCTTAAATGAAAATCAACTTTTATTAAGAGTGAAATGAGTACAACTTGCTGAAAAGGAAATTACATTTAATTAAAACTATAAGCTGAAAATTACATGAAAAATAAGCTAAATATTAAACTATAAGCTACTAAGAACTAACTAACTAACGCAAGGCTTGTATTTATAGGAGGAGATGGATTCTTCTAGGTCTTCACACGCTCCTCTTGATAACTTTGATCTGGGCCCTTCATTTTCTCTAATCATTGGATGCTATTCTTTGATCGTTGGATAAGATTGAGGCACACGGATTACCAAGCTGGCAATCCCACATCTTTGGAGCTCTGTGCTTCTTTTGCACTATCTTTAGTGTAAAATTACATCAAGAGGTATGTTAATTTGAAGCCAGCGTGTCATTCCCTTGAGGTGTCTTGGCCAATCATAGCTCTTTGATGATGTAATTATTGCTGACTCATTGCTTGGTACTAAGCATCTCTTAGCCACGTTGGATTGAATTAATTCTCATTTAATTGAGGTTAATTTTGAGCTGGGTGAAATGGGGAAGACGGGTAAACAGTAAAACTATTTTTCTCGCCCCCTTTTCTTATTCGTTTGGTTTGACTGAATTTATATGGTTATTGACTTGGACTGGTGAAGGTTTTGGGCTTGGTTAGAATTGTGGGCTTGGGTAAAAAGGTTTTAAGAAAACACATTTAACAACCGTTAGTTATGGACTAACGGTGTTAGGGTTTTTGGGACTTTTGGTGAAATTGTGTTAGCATTAAGGACATTTTTGGTATTTTGAAGGTTTTGTCTTTTTGTGGGTTGACCAAGGGTTGACCAAGGTTGACTTTGTTGACCTTTGCTAGAAACTCCTGACTCTTGTGCACTCTATCCGTTCTCGTGTCCGTGTTTGTCCGATTTTGGACGTTTTCTTGTGATTTTTGCAATATCCGTACCTACACATCACAAATGACAAAACACGTAATATACAAGCATAATTTGCATAATTTGTTCATTTTAGGGCCATTTTTGGTATAAAAATGATATGTGATTTCTCACATATCAATGCCACACAAACTAAAAATTCATATGACCATTGGATGAACAATAGTCACACAAAATACACATTCACTTAACTTTAAACAATATATGGTCACACTTATTAACACTTTTGGCCACTTTTGGTTAACTTGTATGTGACTAAATAACAAAAAAAAAGCTTTGTGTGACTAAATGTTACAAATTGCCACACACACTTAAAAATCATGTGACCATTGAATGAACAATAGTCACACAAAATACACATTCACTTGACTTTAAACAACATATGGTCACACTTATTAACACTTTTGGCCACTTTTGGTTAAGTTGTATGTGACTAAATTTCATAAGTGTATCTTCTTTATGCTCCATGATTCCAAGTAATTGCTTGACGTCGGGGTTTTCGTAATTAAAGCTCACTTCTTCCGAGGTGAAGGCATCATTCCACCCTTCATTCTCATATTAGGCTAGCCTTTTGATAGTATCCTAAGCTTCGTCTGGCCTTAGTTTTCTAAGCCTCCCGCTTGCTGCGTAGTCAATGCTCTCCTGAGTGGTGCAGTCAACATGATCGTAAAAGATTTGGACTTGGAGCTAAAGATCGATGCCATGATGAGGACTTTTTGGAGTAAGTCCTTGAAACGAGTTCATGCTTCGGATAAAGATTCTCCATAATGTTGTTGGAACATCAGGATATCGTTGCGGAGTTTTGCGGTCCTTCCCGGTAGAAAGAATTGAGCAAGGAATCGGGTAGTAAGATCCTCCCATGTGGTAATGGATCCTGCTGGAAGGCGCTCAAGCCAATTGCTAGCTTGATTGCGAAGGGAAAATTGAAATAAACGCATGCGTATTCTTTCCCTATTGTCACCATCAAGGTCAAGTGAGTCCACAAGTTTAAAAAAATCCTTGAGGTGTTGGTTTGGATCCTCAGACCAAAGTCCGTGGAATGAGCATCCGTTTTGCACCAACCGGATGGTGTCGGATCGAATAGGTACCACGTTGTTCCCTACGGGGAGCTTGATGGTATTCCTATAGCCCTCGTGGCTTGGTTTGGAGTAGTCTCTTAGAGTACGAATAAGATTCTTGTCTCCCATGGTGGTTGACGAGAATGGGTTACGAAACAAATAACACAAAGAAAAGATAGACTACAAGAAAGCTAATATGCAGAATTAAAGTCTCACTTGAAAGGATTCAAGCGAGTAGAACTAAGCTAAACTATGATCAAAACCTAAATATTCCCCAGGCGGGCCCGCCAAAAACTTGATGCGGTCGTCGCAGGACTTCTACACGAAGTTTTACAACTCCCTAGGCAGAGCACCTAATCGTTGTAGTAGTATAGGCAAGACTCAGGGGGTTGTTATCGTTCACTCGAGGAATAGGTTGGGAAGGCTTGATCACGGTCTTAATAGAAATTCTAAAGGGATAGAAGAAGATTCCTTTTTGTATTTTTTATGTTTTATGACAAGCAAGTAAAATCATATAATTGAGAGGGCGGTTTGTTTAGCACAATTAAACAATAACAACTACGCTAGTGGTGATAACAATAAGAAAAAGATTGTGATTATTATAATCATGTATACTGCTCCTAGATTGCTTTCTCCTAGTTGTTTGTTGCTTTGTCACCCTTGCTAGACACAGAGCATCTATGTAATTATCTTTACTGAAGTCAAGAACGAATTTACACGAACCCCCGTCTATTTAATATTCCGTTAGAGCAACGCACAAGTAAGGTAGTATGAAGACTATTACAAGGCCCCTAAGGGTATATTAAATGCATGTGAAATATATTAAAAGTGGATCAACCATATTAGGGGGCAAGGTAGTATGAAGACTGTTACCCGATGGTAACCTTTCTACACAATCATGTTTTCCCTAGACATATCAACACGATACAAGACAAAAAGCTTGTTTTCTCACTCTAAGCACCTAACATGCATATCCATCATAACAGAAGCAACACCGAACTAAGATCTTACATTCAGATTCATACAATCATAAATAAACACAATAGAAGATTTAGCCAAGCATGTTAAAAGTACAGCAAGAAACAATAAATAATCACACAACAAGACATATTGAATGATTAAGTAAACCTTACTTGATTAAAACAATGAGTTTGAAAGAAGTACAATAGGCTTTATTAGGCCCAAAAATCTTTCCCTAACAACTCTCAAATGAACTTAGGGTTCGAGTACCCTTTTTTTTATTCAAAGTTACACACTTAAAACCCAAAATTCCGGGTTCTTTAATACTATAGGGAAAATCATTTGTGCCTGCGTCGCGTTTTAGTCGTGATGCCCTCATGAGAGAGAGAATATTCCTAGAAATGGGTTGGGTCGTGTACTCTACGCTGCCGTGAAGATCCAGTACCCGCCCGTTCTTGGACTTCCGTTTGTGACGGCATCACGTTGTATTGGTGACGCCGTCTCCAGCTGCTGAGAATATTATCTTAAGTGATGTTGGTGTAGGTCCATAGTCTTGTCCGTTTCTTCTCCAAATGAGCCCAAGTCACGTGTAATTCTTCCAAATGTCTTCCAAATGTGAAATACCTAAAAAGGAACGATTAAGTACTTATTTTGGGCATAAATGCATGATTTAGGGGGTTAAACGACCCTGAAAAAGTGTATAAAATGACACCTCATCAATGCTCTGGAAAGATCACGAGGATAATGCGTAGAAATTTTAATATTTTATTTGTTTTCACAGTATATGAAGAACAAGTGAATGATAGATAGTGTCCTAGTGAGATTTGTGGATGATCTCTTATGGCTCTAGACTCAATAGTGCACTTTGATTTTAGTAATCGGAGGCCGGAGTTGACTACCACCTTTTTAATACCAACTAACTTGGAGTGAGAAAGTCGATAGATAACGTGTTTAGTCTCCGTGAGAATTGAAACAGGAATCTTTTAAGAGATTCTAAGTGGATAGGGAGGGTTGTGCATTGTATCACCGAGTCCATGATGACTATCTTCAATACCAGACAACATTTTAGTGTTTCTGATAGCATATGTATTGACCCAGTTTCTTCCTATGTGTAAAGAGGGCTTCTTTCTTTTCACCCTTTATCTTTACATTTCGTTTTCATTCTTCAACCCCTTCAATGCTTACCAAGACTTCATCACCAACACCTTGTTGGCTTTATTCCAGTGATAGCTATGTCTTAGTCTGCATTATTCCCCATTCTTACTTTTACTCCTTTTGTATCATACCTAAGGACTTCTACACTATCTAATGGAATGTCCCTGGATAGATCCCTCTGGTTCTGGCTAGATCATGGAACAGATACATATTCTTAACCACCTTATAACTCTATAAATTTAAATACATGGTCAATATTTTGGGTATCTCCATTCTTTCCATTAAAATCATATTAAAAAACCAATCAAGGTACTTGTGATATAAATCAAAGCTTTTGTACCTTGATGTTTTCATCTTTTGAAAATGCTCCCCCTGTATATGTGCATCGATTATCGAAAGCCTTTTGCACATATAAGGGAGAAGCTAGCACCTAAGTCCTTTTAGATCACGTTTATCAGTTGCATAGTTTTAATCACATTTTCTCCCCTTATCAAAAATGACAAAATCTTTGGATATTTGGGATATCAATTGATTAAGACTGTACGGGGGAGAGATATTAATAACTAGCAAGCTTATTAGGAACATATTAATGCTCCCCCTCAATTTATAATGGAAGGATATAGTGTTAAGTACATATTTTGAAAGATTTTGAATTTAATGAAAAATTCATGAAAAATTGTACTTAATACATATATACTTATTTCTGTACACTACATAGTTATATATTATACAAGATAAGATATGAGATAGGACCTGACATGTTTTTACCAAGTATGAGCTAGTCATACTGTCCTCTGCAACAGTCGTTTGTCCGTCTTTGTGTTCCTTCCACCAACAAAGCATTCCAAGCTTCTCTTAAACTATCTTTCCAGCAAGAGGTCGAACACATTTGAACTTGAGCTTGTGTGGTTGGTGGTGTGGGTATTGATGTTGTCTTTTCAGTAACCGTTGAGATAAAATTGTCAATGAGTAGAGTTCTTTGGATAGTTGGGTCCTCTTGATGAATGGGAACATCCACCATTAATTGAGACTTGAGTTCAGCAAATGATAAAGTTAAATTGATTTGTACACTTCCAGCTTGTTTTTCTACAACTTCTGCATCAACTTTGTTTTCCTTAGCTTTGTTTTCCTCATTATTGGAGACGTCTTGAACTTCATTATCAGATCAAGAAAGTGAGATGCTTGAGCTACCAGAATTGTCCTTTGGCTCATCGGGAACCTCTGGAATAATACCAGATCCTTCACTTGAACCGTTGGAAAGTTGTTGAATTCTGTAGTCAAGCATGCTTGTTCTTCTTTTAGAAGCTTCTACAGCTCCCCCTAACCAACAATCCTTTCTTAAGTAGATTCAAGGCTTTCTTCCAAGCGCATCAGAATAAGAATACCCGCACAATAAAGTCTTGATGGACAAATCCCAAATTCTCGAAGTACCTAATTTATCCCTTTTAAGAAGTTGAAACCGTATCATCAAAGTCAATTAAGTCCTGGATGTGCGCATTTCACTCTTCAGGATAGTGATGATATGAATTGTAACGCCAAAACCAACTAAGTCCCGGATGTAGACAATTAAACCCTCTGAGTAGTCGAAATGATAACACCAAAGTCAACTAAGTCTCAGATGTAGACATTTCTTCCTGCGAGATACTGACTATTTAAAGGAATAATCATACCTATGTGTACCTCTTTTATCAAATATTTCTACTTCTTTGAGAATAAGCTTAGTGATTAACCGGTCGAGGAAACATCAATTGAATCAGAACATATCTTCAACTTCAAGGCTTCTAAAACTACGTAATTATTTTCAAACAATCCCAAGCCTTTTAAAATTATGGGGAGTTGGCAATATTGGTCGTATGTAGTTTTAAGCCTAAGTCACTAACCATGAAATTATATTTAGGCCCTCAAAGTTATAAACTTATGACAATTTAAGCCATTGGAGTTAAAATAAATTAACTCCCCCTTAAATTATTATCCGTTAAGTTAAAACTTTTTCCATATAATTACCGTGACTTGTTGAAGATAATTCAAAAACACTTTCTCCCCCTCGAACAAAGACTCGTATTCTATTTGAAGATCTATTGTATTTGTTCGAGTGGTCGAAATTTCTTGAAAATCTGTTTGTAATGTCGAAACTAATTTCGATTTGATTAGAACACTTGTTAATACAAATAATGTCTAAAAATATTATTTATATTTTTCGATCTCTCAATGTTTTGATAATAACAAAATGTAAAAACGTTTACGATAAAAATAAACGTTTACAAATTATTAATCGTAAAATTTCATTTCTAAGATTAGTAATCACTTAAGGTATGAACAAACAAATCATTAAGCATAATTAGTGTTCAAGAGAATATTTTCTCTTAACCATCACATTTTTACAAAAGTATTTCACAGAAATAATTATACAAAATATTTTCTAATAAAAAGAAAAGTTTTATTAAAAACTTAATTTGAAATTCAAATTTTCCCCTCAAAATAGAAGGTTCCATAACAGATACCACCTTCCCCACAAAAAGACAAAAATAGGAGCGTAGTCTACTAGGCGGCCCCCTTATAGGTCCGGCGGCCCCCAGATATATTTGGGACCGCCGGGACCGCCCTCAGTGATCGTTGGGTTTTCCTGCCTATAAATACTGCTCCATTCCTAGCTGAAAAACAGACCTCTTTGCCTGAATTTTTCAGATAACTTTCTATCTCTAAATCTCTTGATCACTAACATTCTTAGATCTTGTTTCAAGTGATCTAATCTCTTCTTCTCACCTCTCCTCTCAATCAAGTGCAAGAGAAGAACATTCGTATTCGCCAAGAAACGAATTGTTAATTAGTGATCTCTCCTCTCTTCTTGTAAGTATCAAATCTCTATTGTAATTATCTTGTGTAATTATGTGATTCGGATTGTGTGTA
>BQNB010030322.1:13469-54977 GCA_026074375.1 Tanacetum coccineum
AAAACTGTTAAGTTTAAGCTTTTCTTAGTTGCTAATCTGATTGTGCTTTAGCTTAATGTTGCTTTTGTGAAGTTTTTGTTTATTCATGTGATTAAAAGAGAGTAGAAATGCTTTTTCAAATGCTCATTGTGGCTTATTCTGAATTTCAAACTGTGTTTTGATTGTTGCTATAAGTTCTTTGAGGTCAAATCTTCATCTGTTTTTAGGTTAGAAGTTCATAAGGGTCTGTTTAGGTGCTTATTTTGAAGCTCAAAATTGGTGATTTGCTAAGATTGCAAAAATTATCAAAAAAATGGCCTTTTCTTGAAGCTTTTTAAGTGCTTGTTTGAATTTCAAAATGCATTTTCTTTGTTGCTTATTGTAGCTTTTTGGCCATTCTTCTTAGTGGTATAAGCCACTAAGCGATAAGGATCCTTTTGCTAGCTTATTTTTAAGCTAGAAAAGTCCCTATTGGCCTTTTTGCTTATCAGTTTTGGCCAAAAGGCTCATTAGCTTATTTAAGCTTATCTGCTTATTGCATTTGCTTATTCTAGGTTAGTATATCTTATTAGGTTAGTATAAGTCCCCTTTAGCTTATTTTCCTTTAGTTTAGAGCTTATTTAAGCTTATTTGCATTCTAGCTTAAAATTTCTAAGTTTTATAGCTTTTTGAGTTTTTTGCCATTCTAGCTTATTGTAGTTGCTTATTTTTGTTCCTAAATGCTTTTTAAATATGTCATTTTATCTGTCTTAGCTTATTCTAAGATTTCATTTGCTTATTAGTGCTTAAAAAGCCCAACAGCTAGCATTTAAGTCTTAGTATAGTTAATGCTTATTCTATCATTTTAAGAGCTTAATTTCGTGCTTATTTATGATTTATAAAAAAAGTGCTTTTGAAAAATTTGCTTATTTAGAGCTTTTCTAAAAAGTTATAAAAAAATGCCAAAAACAAAAACATTTGGGACTAGGGGAAGCCCCGGGTGAGCAAGGCTCGAACCTGGGACCTCTACCCTTATCCCAAGCGTTTTAACCTAACACACACAACCAACTCTGCTACAATTGCTCATCCGTCATCCTTTGCACCCATTATTGCTTTATCTCCTTTTTGGCCCATTAGCCCATTTAATAAGCCGTGGCTTATTTAGAGCTTTTTAGGGCTTATTTGTTTAGTTGAGATTGTGTGATTATTTTTCTTGCATTCCTTGTTACATTTAGGACTTTTCCTGTTTTTAGAATTTTTTAATCTTATTTGTTATTTTAATTATTTTTTGAAAGTTAAAATTTTAAAAAGTCTTTTAAAAATAGTAAATTAATTAAGAAAATTACAAAAAAATAGTTTTTGGTTTTAGAATAAATACATTTAGGTTTACAAGCATTAAAATCATTTTTACCACTTTTTGATTTTTAGCTTTTTAAATTAATTTTAGAAAATAGATTTTTATTATAAAAAGTAGTTAAAAATAGTTTTCTTAATTTTTATCATATTTTAGACTTTTCTAAAGTAGAAAATTATTTTTTGGAATTTTTAGGGATTAATTTGCTATTTTCTAGGATTTTTAATAGATTAAATTAGTTTTTAATTCATAAAAACTTATTAAAAAGCCAAAAAAATATAAATCTTTTTTAGAAAATTTTGTTTTGTCATAAATGAGGTTTGCATGCATTAAAATCTTTTGTAGGGTTTTAACTTGAATTAGTTGATAATTTAACGCGTTTTTAGGATCTCGGTTTTGCGTTTTAGTTCAAATTTTTGTTGCCTTAGTTAATTTTAATGCCTTAATTTTCCCATAGATTTAGAAAACCAATCCCAATTTTGTCTCATTCAAGCATCGATTCTCGAAACGACTCTCGGCTTTCAATTGCATTCCTCGTTGGGGAAACGACCCGGGAATCATACTCCTAGATTACTATAATTGTGATTTTTTTATTCTTACCCTTATTATATTTATATATTTATATAAGTATTTTATATTTATATATTTATATATTTTAAAGGTGTGAGTCAATTTTTGATTAGTTTTTGGCGCCGTTGCTGGGGAGGGGTGTATTCGATTGTCGTTTTCGTTTGACAATTCGTGTTTGAAGACCCTTCCGTGTGAAGTTATTTTTTCTTGTTATTATCCATTATTAAAATAGAAAATTAAAAAATCACAAGTGTAAAAACACCATCAAATAATTACTTTCAATTGCCCCCCCCCCGCAAGTATTATTCATTAATAGTTCCCGAACCAAAGATCAAAAGCTTACCTTTTGTGTCTCTCGCGAGTTACGGACTAACCTTCGAAAGTTAAATCAAACTATAAGAGGGGTATTAAGGCGGGTTGTTCCTAGGAACTACGGACCCTAAGGAGAAGGTTTTTATAGCCTCGCGCTTTCCTACTCCTCGTCCTTTGTGCGTTTTTTCTCTTTGAAGAGTTACGAAGAAGCGAGTTGTTTATTAGGTTAGTGTCTTATCTTCATTGTCCGTTATTAAAAATACATTGTGAATAATTATTGAACCAAATGAAAATCAAGTCCCTCGACTTTTGTTGAACCATTTAATCTTGTGGAACCAATTCTCGCTGAAAATCATGTCCTCCCGTAGTTACAGATGGACGATAATCGTACTGGCTCAAATGCTCGATAAGCACCCACAGTGGGTTTACCAGGATGCCATCGGGTGTGCCCGAGATCACCCGCGGACAACTTTGAGCTTAAGCACGGTTTGCTTACCCTCGTTCAAAACAAACAATTTTTCGGACATGACAAAGAAGACTCTCATGCTCACATCTGTTATTTCAACAAGATCACTTCTACGATGATGTTCTCGAATGTCCTGAGTACGTCGGTAAAGCTTATGATTTTCCCATTTCACTAGATGGGTGCCCTGTCCGCACGGATTTGCTTGAAAAAAAAAGAACCACCTTCGATCGATCTTACATGGGATGATATTGTGTCGAAATACTTCATCAACAAATTCTTCCTCCTTCCAAAAACAACAAATCTTCAAAGAATGAAAATCACTGAGATTTCAACAACGATTTCATGAAAACTTTTACGAGGCATGAGACCAATTCAATGATCTTCTTCGGGCATGCCCACATCATGGATTTTCGGAGTTACATCAACTCGATACTTTCTATAATGCTTTAAACTATAATGTTCAAGATTCGTTGAATTCGGTCGCGGGTGGTAACTTTTTGGATAAAATGCCCCGTGATTGTCTATGAATCATTGAGAGCTAATCCAAGTTCGTTAATTCACGTAACAAACCGGTGTTGTCAAAGTGAGTTCAGCTCATTTACCCCCGGTATTTTCCCGATGTTGCGAACTTAAAAGACTGTTTGTTATAAATGCTATGCTTCTCTCGATAAAGAAATCCCAAGCTCCCCTCCCGTAAAGCGGTCTGAGGATAGTTGTTCGTTACGTGTGGTGCAATTTGTTGTGATCATTCTTACCCAAAATGTCCCGCCATCCGATGGAACGTTTTAATTGTGGACAATATTCAAGAGTATGTTTCCAGCCGCCGCAGCTAAATTTCAATCAAGGAAATAACGGTTACCCGAGCCCCGGTGGTGCTAATTCTCAATTCGACTCCCGTTTTTCCTCCTGTTCAAAACCATGGAATAACATAAATCAGTTTACAACCAAAACGCGTGACTATATTACAACGAAAGCAAATTTATCGACCCCGATTAATATACCCCGGTTTCACCAAGATCCACCTTACCACGCTCCGGCTCACAACTCGAGGTGTATTCGAAGGTTCGTAGTTTCAAAACTACATCATAGCTAATGATGCGGTTCCTGCGAATTATGCAAATACAACCAAATAAACATGCAAAATCAATTGACCAATTTTAAACCGTTTTGTCTTACCCCAGTTCAGGGAATTTCACTATTTCCACTTCTACTTCAGGTTGGAGACACTCCCATAGTAAAACACACTTTTCTAACTCGAGTTGTTTTGAAGGGGTATTACCACCCAAAGCGGTGTTGCTTATCAGGGACCCACAATTCCTACTACTTCTTCTCCTCCTAAAGTAGTGGAACATGAACCCAAGGTGACAAAGGACATGATGCCTCCTAGTAATAACGGAAGCAACAAAGACGTTCAACCTTCGGTTATCCAAGTTCAACCTCAAGTACCAAATTCTGAGCCCGTTGTTGCTCCCCTTTAGTGCTCCGATGCCTAACCCGAAATCGTCGATTTTGTATCCTTCGAGACGTAATAATGAAAGGCGCCGTGTGAAAATGCTAATGACCCAATTGCGAAATTCTTACGAAATCTTTTAAGATTTTGAGTTTCGAAATTTAGCCTTCAGGATGCTTTGATTCTTATGCCATAGAAATTTGCCTAGACCTCTTATATAGCTTTAATTGGAAACAAAGCAAAAAGTTAGTGTAATGGCTAGAACTCTATTGAATGAGCCATTGTTCGGCGGTTATCCTCAACAAAGTTACTAAAAACTTAGAGAACCTGACAAATTTCTCATACCGTGTGATTTTCCCAGAATGGATGAGTGCTTAGCCTTGGCCGATCTTGGGGCTAGCATAAATCTCATGCCATTATCCGTGTGGAAAAAGCTTTCTCTTTCGGAGCTCACTCCTACTTGTATGACTCTTGAACTTGCGGACCGTTCGATCTCCCAACTGATCGGTATCGCCGAAGATGTCGAGGTAAAATTAGGAAAGTTCCAATTCCTGGCCGACTTTGTTGTCGTAGACTTTGATGCCGATCCTCGAGTCCCCCTAATTCTCGAGAGATCCTTCTTAAAAACCGGACGTGCTTTGATTGATGTTTACGAAGGAGAATTAACTCTTCATGTTGGAAAAGAAGCCATAACATTCTATCTCGATCAAACTTCAAGATACTCCTCTAATTATGATGATAATTTGGTTAACCCAATCGACGTCATTGAAATGGTTTGTGAGGAGTTTTA
This sequence comes from Tanacetum coccineum, assembly GCA_026074375.1. Lineage (NCBI taxonomy): Eukaryota > Viridiplantae > Streptophyta > Magnoliopsida > Asterales > Asteraceae > Tanacetum > Tanacetum coccineum. The sequence continues at coordinate 18,370 of BQNB010030322.1, forward strand.
TAAAGAAGTTCTCGTTTCTCTAGATTGTGTATCACGAGTGGCTAATCCCACTCACTTACTATGGGATCCCGTTGTTTTAACATCTTCTCCGGACTCTCACTCCCTTCGGGGATAGTGATTTTTTTCTTCTCGAAGAAGTTGATGCTTTCCTGCTCTTGAAAATGATTCCTACTTCACCGGGGTAGTTGATGACTTCTTATTATGGACTGGGACGGGGGGACATTCTTTTCTTGAATCCATCTCATGGATGATCCATCATTACCCCCTTCCACTCAAGGAAATTATTTGCCCGAATATTCAAAACGAACTCAAGTTTTGTGAAGCTAAAATGGATAAATCTTCAATTGATGTACCTCCTTGAGGTTCGAACTACAAGGACTTAACCTCTCATCTCGAAATACGCTTTTTAGAAGGTAATGACATTGTTGACCGTCTAATTGCTCTAAAGACTTGAGTGTCGAGGAAAAAGCCGCTCTCATAAAGGTTTTGAAGTCACATAAGCGAGCCATCGCTTAGAAACTCTCCGACATCAAGGGTATTTACTAAATTTTGTACTCATAAGATTTTATGGAGGGTTTACATCCTTTATTTATATACTTTTCCGACCCTACAAACCGGCGGTTCAACACCAAAGACGGGTGAATCCAAAAATCCACGATGTCATCAAAAAGGAGGTTGAAAAACTTCTTGACGCTGGATTAATTTACCCGATCTCGGATAGTCCTTGGGTAAGCCCCGTACATTGTGTACCAAAAAAAGGTGGTTTAACCGTTGTTGTATAATGATGAAAATGAGTTAATCCCGCACGATTGGTTACGGGATGGTTCGTGTATGCATTGACTACCGAAAGAGTTAACTGAAGCCACTCATTAAAGACACTTTCCAACTACCCGTTTTGGATCAAATGCACGAGAGTTAGCGGGTGGGGAAACGAGTACTATTGTTTTCTCGATGGTTTCTCAGGTTACTTTCAAATTCCCATCGACCCTTATGATCAAGAAAAGACAACATTCACATGTCCTTATGGAACGTTCGCCTATCGTCGCATGCCTTTTGGCTTATGTGATGCACCGGGCACGTTCCAAAGGTGTATGGATGGCTTTCCATTCATGAACTATGATACGGAAAAAACAATGGAGTCTTCATGGATGACTTTTCGGTCTCTTGGGAATTCATTCAGAAAATTGCCTCTCACGGTAGACAAGATGCTTCAAAAGGTGTGAAGACCAAATCTTTCTCTATAATTGAGAGAAAGAGTCATTTCATAGGTAAGGAAGCATTGTCCTTGAGCCATAAGATTTCCAAAATGGGATTTGAGGTCGATAAAGCTAAATCGATCAGTGATTGCTTAAGCTACTAATCCCACCGTCAGGGTGTTCGGAGTTTTCTCGGTCATGCCGGTTTCTACCGACGTTTCATTAAGGATTTTTCCCAAACTTTCTCGACCGATGACTCATCTTCTTGAGAAGAATACTCCATTCATCTTCTCCAATGAATGTATTCAAGTTTTTGAAACGTTACAGAAAAAACTTACTGAAGCTCCAATCTTGATTGCCCCGGACTGGGACTTACCCTTTGAGCTTATGTGCGATGCAAGCGACTTTGCCATAGGTGCAGTTATGGGCAACGTCATTGATAACAAAACTCTTTAGGCCTATACACTTGACTAGTAAAAAACAATGATTGAGGGCGGAATTGCATTACACCACGACGAAGAAGAAAGAAGTGCTTAAGCCGATGGTTATGCACTTACGAAAAATTCTTGGTCTTACCTCATCTTGGAACAAGAGCATAGTTTTACGGGATCACTCCGTCGAAAATATATCTTTGCTAAAAAAAAAAAAGAAACAAAAAGATTCCTAGGGCGAGATTGCTCCGGTGGGTTCTCTCTCACTTTCATGAGTTCACATGCAAACGTATATTGACACAAAGGAGTCGAGAATCTCAGCTGGCCCCCGTTCATCTTTATCGATTAGAAATATCCATTATAAAAAATGTGCTCGACCCAAAGGAGATAAATGAAACGTTTCCTCTCGAGACACTTAATATGGTTACTTTTCATGGTGACTCAAGTACCTCGTGGTTTGCCGATTATACAAATTACCACGCCGAGAAATTTCATTGTTAAGGTGATGTTTGTCCAACAAAAGAACAAGGTTTTCAAGGATGGTATAAAACACTACTTTTGGGGATGACCCCTATTTGTTCAACATGTGCGGTTCAAATGGATCCGGCGGTGGTGTTGCAGGCCTAGTAGGCTTTTGATATCCTCAAGCCATAGTGGACCCACAGGGGGACATTACGATGCCAACTACACTGCCAAAAAAGTTTTTGACTCAGGATTTTATTGGCCTACAATTTACCGTGATACCCATAACTTGGTCACCCGATGTGACACTTGTCAGCATCAAGGAAAAATTTAGCAACGTGATGAAATGGCTCAAAATTCCATCTAAGTTTGCGAAATCTTTGACGTGTGGGGCATCGATTTCATGGGGCATCCCCGTCTTCACGAGGGAACAAATACATAATCGTGGCTGTCGACTATTAGTCAAAATGGGTTGAAGCGAAAAAGCGCTCCAAACACAACGACGCCTTTTTTTTTCTCAGATTTAACCTTTTTCTTCTTTGTTTGCAAATTTCTTAATCTCTCTTCGCCCGATGCGTGTGTGCCCCCGTGCTATCATAAGTGATCAGCATACCATTTTTGCAATGCCCTTTGCAAAGGTCATGCTTAAATACGGAGTTACTCACCGTCTCTCCACCGCGTATCACCTACAAACAAGTGGGCAAGTTGAGGTATCCAATCGTGGCTTGAAACGAATTCTTGAAAGGACCGTAGGTGAGAACCGTGTATCTTGGTCGGATAACTCGATGACGCACTTTGGGCCTTCCGTACAACTTACAAAACACACATCGGGTGTTACCCATACAAGCTCGTGTACGGGAAAGGCATGTCATCTACCGATCTGACGCCTCGATCACAAAAGCCTAATGGCTTGAAGCATGCTAACTTTGACCTTAAGACCGCGGGTGATCACCACAAAGTTCAACTCATTGAACTAAATGAACTTCGTGATCATGCCTATGAGAATTCTTTGAATCTCTAAAGAAAAACAAGAGGATCCATGACTAATGATCAAAAACACACGTTATTCAACGTCGGTGATCATAGTCATCCTCTTTAACTCTCGATTAAAGATGTCTCGGGCAAGGTTTTTAATTGTTGGTCCAGACCGTGCCACATTATCAAGTCTCTCCATTATGGCCGTTGAGTTTTTCTCAATACTCCGGTGCCAAATTTCAAGGTGACGGTCATCGAATTAAGCACTACTTTTGGGATGGGGACGTCCAAAATTTGGTTGTCCCGGATCTTCAAACCTTCCCCAAGGACAAACGGATTCGGGGATCGGGTCAAGCTTAGTGACCCTAAACAAGCGCTTCGTGGGAGGCACCCCATGCTTATCCTAGCACTATATTATGTATTAATGAATAAGTGTTTTTTTTGTGTGAGAGGGTGTGCCTTTTTCCTTTCTCGTTTGCTTGTGTTTTTGTGATTGTCCAGGATTGTCCTGGATTTTTGAAGCCTCTCGTGCTCGCGGTTTTGTCCTTCGATCACCCGAACTTCAAATCCTTAGCTTCATTTGGGAAATCCAATATCCTAATTCTAATCGGACTAACGTTTATCTTTAAGCATACTTAATAAACGGCTTAGATTTACATAGAGACCCTTCTTAAAACATTGAGGACAATGTTTAATTCTAGTATGGGGGGATCTATCGATTTGATTATGCCTGCAACTGTTGTTTTCACGTAATCCCGTTTTTACCACCAAAATTTAAAAAATATGAAAAAATTTAAAAATTTTCAAAAATAAAATAAGTGTTTTGTTACAATTTTGACTTTCTTGCTGGGTAGAAAAAGAATAAATTTTGACTCGATCAAGCGTGTTGAGCTCTAGCTTGTTCCTTAACCTTTTGGCTAAGCGTTCACGGAAATTCGCGAAGAACAAAAAATGATAGTGTTGAGTATGAGTGGGATGCTAAACAAGGATTAGTTGGAAATCTTAAGAGCTCATGTATGTAATTTGTGGCTTTTTCTCCCATAAGCTTCTAACCGGATTAATAATAAGTGCTATTTTTGGAGATTAAACCTAAATCAACTATTTTTATGTAGTTAATAGCAAAAATTTTAGTCTTAGTTCAAATTTATATGAATTTTCAAAAAGAGTCTTCTCTATATAAAGCTATTAAAAAAAGATGAAAAAAATGAAAAAATATAATATATCATATAATTTGAAAACTGTGGGCTGATAAAAGTTTGAATGTATTTGCTGGCTCACAACCGATGTTACCTGCCTTCTAAAGATAAGCCATAATAAGGAATATAAAAAATCCTTTTGACCCAGGAGACTGATAAAAAGTTTGCTTGCCATCTTTTTGCCGGCTACAACGATGTTGCAGCCTTCTAACAGGTTGAGGGTTACAATTGCATCAATGTTATAATATTAAGTGTGAATTAATAAATATATCTCTTTTTGTTAAATTTAAATATGCTTTTGAACTTTGACTATTCTATTTTAAATAAGCTATGTGTATAGGATAACCTAGAGTTTTTTTGAAACTTAAGGTCTGTGAGTCTCGATACTTGTCTCTGTGGGTTGGTGTCAAAAGCCTTGGTCAATTAGCCGCAAGGTTAGGATTTGTGCCGAGTACGGAACAAGTCGTTACTGGTATGATCTCGCCTTCAAATCATTATTCTCGGGTGGAACGTGGAAGCATAGAGATTTTGCAAAAACGTTGTTCCTTGGTTTGTAACATTCAAATTAGCACATTTCCCTAATATATATTAATTGTCGTGAGTGAGTGAAAGTTCACAAGTTGCAAAATATGAGTAGTATTGGAATCCTAACTGATTATTTAACTGTTGTATTTCGTTTTAAGTTTGGTTTAGAGCAGACGTGAAAAGTCGAGGACGATGAATTTATCCTTTTTGGGGCATTCTCGGATCGAAATGCATCTTGTTCTATGATCCCTAACAGTTATGAAAATAACAAAAGTTAAATTAGTTAGTTGCTAAAAAAAAGAGAAAAATGAAAAATACAAAAATATTAGTGGTATATCTTTAAAAATGGTAAAAATGGGGCTTTTCGAAACTCTTGATTTTTTAATTCCCCTCGATGAACACTTAGCTACTTTTCAAGGTAATTAGTCGAGGGGATCGAGATTCTTAGTTTTCTTAAGTGTTTACTTCATAGCATTGCGTGAGGACACGACAATATCTTAGTATGGGGGATTTTGGTATGTGTTTAATTACACATACTTTTGACCACTAAACTCGGACTTAAATGACTAAAAACGTACCAAAAATACATTGTATGTGTATGTTTTAATTTGTATTTGCTAGGTAGGAATGGATATCTAAAGGAAATAGGACAAAAATCAAAGCCAAACGACAAACGAGCACGAGAACGGAACGGTGCGTAAAGAGAAGCAGAATTCAAAGCCAAGTCAAAAAGTCAAAGCAACATATGTCAAGTCTAAGTCAACCCCGGATGGGCCTTTGGAAAGGAGCATCGGAAAAACCGAACCGGGAAAAACCTAAACTGCCAAAAGTGGGCCCACCCGTACCCACCTAGTGGGCCCGGGTCAGCCCACTTATACACTAAAAACCTAAACCCTTAAACCTTAATAAAGGCCCAAGTCCACTTATTTTTATAACCGGCACAAACACCAAGCCCAACATCACCCCTGTTAACACCTCCATTTTCCCCAACCCTTATAACCTTTACCCCGTTAGTCCTTTAAGGACTAACGGTGCAACCCATTTATAAACTCCAAGGACCAAAGTTGTATCACCACAAGGACTAAACTTGCAATACAATAAATAACCTTGAGGGACCATTCCTGCCATTTCCCCATACTTGTGCCCTGCACCAATCAAACAAACAGAACAACCCCTTTTCCCGCTCACACCTCCATTGTTACTATTCACCTCCCACCTCCAAAATTACACTTACCCATGGTTAAACCCACTTAAAACTCCTTCTAGAAGCCAAGAATGATCCAAGAGATAACGTCTTTGGGCTTGACACGTGGGCGATCCAAGGAAATCATTGGGGAATGATTGCTGTGGACCCACAATCAAGGGTTGTGGATGGATTTAAAGAAGCACTAGATGATTATTTACAGGGCCAAGTTGACGCTACGTTTCCTTTTCTTCACACAAGGGAAAAACCAAGCCAAGGGTTCTAGGGTCCTTTATCCGGTCTATAAATAGAGGGCTTAACCCTTGTAGTAGAAGAGTTGTTTTTCTAAGTTTTTAGTCTCTTTTAATGTAATTTTTATTTAAGTTTTAAAGCTATTTGTATTTCCTTTCCTTTGTAAAAGTTTAAGTTTTTAATGAAATTTTGAGGTTTGTGTTTTTAAGATACTGTGTTTGATCATTTTATATAAGTTGTCAGCCTTGGATAGCTATGATAGCAGCTGATAGATCTCACTTGAAAGCTTCAACTAATCTTTCTGGGTTTCTTGAATCAAGCCTTAGTTTACTGTTTTATCACTTTATTAACTGTTTTAATCATAGAAATCTAAAAAAAATACCTAAAATATATATATAAAGAAGATCTCATGGAGCATGGTGTATTTTGGATGGCCATGGGTTAGTGCTTATGTGGATAAGCTATAGGATGTTTATGAACTGATTTGGGTACTTTAGTCATTCACAAAAGCTTTGACTTTTATAAGTCTTCTTTTATCTATTTTTAGCTTATCTACTATAGAATTGCTTATTTGTGCTTATTGATTGTTCTTATTTGCTTATCTATGCTTATTAATGATATTTAGACTTAAAAACACCTAGCTTATAGTTTGAAAATTAGTTGTGCAAGTTTTCTTTAAATCTGTCTTAAAGTAGACTTTTAAATTTGCTTAATCTTTAATATAGTTGTTTTTACTGATTTAAGTGTTATAAGTTGATCATTGTGTTTGTTATAAGTTGTTAAAGATCTGGTCTTAAGAGTTTGTTCATTAAAAAATGAAAGTTTTCAAGTTTAAAAAGCATTTTAAGTTTTTTAAAGGGGTGTTTGGCATAACTGTTTTAATGGGTCAAAATGGGTCAAGATTGCATTTTGACACTTGAGTCAGTTTAGTTTAGCTATAATTAGTCCTAAAAATCAGTTTGTTTAGGTTTTTAAGTGTTAAATCTTATTTTCAAGGTTTTAAGAGTTTGTTGTTTGAACATGTTAGGTATAGCTTATTCTATTTACTTATTTGATTGTGCTCTTGCTTATTGTTGATTTGTGATGTTTTTTTTAGTTTGTGCAAGTGTTAAAAACAGGTTAGAATCATAGTCATATAGTCGACATTTGTCATTTGTGTGTTTTTGCCAAAATTGTCAAATAGTGTTAAGTGTTTAAAAAATTTGAGATGAAAGAAGTAATTGCTTTTCAATGCTTATTTGTTATCTTGAATTTTCAAAATGCTTTTGATTGTTGATATAAGCTCTTTGAAGTCAAAGGTTAACCTGTTTGTAGGTTATATAGTCATAAGGATCTGTTTGTTTGCTTATTTTTAAGCTCAAAAGTGGTGATTTGTTAAGATTGCAAAAGTTGCAAAAATTTGTTTAGTGTTGTATCTGTTGTGAGATGACCCTTTTCATTGAAGCTTTTTAAGTGGCTTATCTGGAATTCAAACTGCTTTTTCTTTGTTGCTTATTGTAGTTTTTAGCAATTCTTTTTAGTTGGTTTAAGCCTACACTAAGTCCCATTTATGGATCCTTTTGCTAGCGTATTTTATCTGGAAAAGTCCTCTTTGCCTTTGGGCTTAACAGTTTTGGCCAAAAAGCTATTTGCTTATTAGGATTATTAAGCTTATTTGCTTTTGCTATTCTAGGTTTAGTTTATCTTATTAGGTTTGATTAAAGCCCATTTTAGCTTTATTCTTTTAGTTTAAGAGTTATTTAAGCTCTTATTTGGTCTTTTAGTTAAAATTTTTAAGTAATATTATATTTTTAAGTTAATTGTCATTCTAGCTATTGTAGTTGCTTATTTTTGTTCCTAAGTGCTTTTTAGATATGCCCTTTTATCTGTCTTAGCTTCTTTTAAGATTTCATTTGCTTATTAGAGCTTAATTTGCCAAACAGTTAGCATTTTTAAGGGTTAGTGAAGTTAAGCTTATTCTGTCCCCTTTAACTGCTTATTGTGTGCTTATTTTTGGTTTATAAAAAAAGTTGTTTTATAAAAGTTGCTTATTTTTAAGCCCTCTAAAAAGTTGTAAAAAAATGGCATGTAAAAAACATTTGGGAATTGGGGGAAGTCAAGGGTGAGCAGGACTCGAACCCGAGACCTCGACCCCAATTCGACCAAACGTTTTATACGCACACTCCCTCTACCAACTCGCCCTTGGGTCTTTTTCAGTTTTGTTTTGCACAATCAATCTTTTATATACATTTTAGGCCTTTTAGCTTATAAGCTGTTTTTGGCTTATTTCACAGCTTATTTGATAAGCTGTTTTTCCCAACTTATTTTTATTAGATTCTACATTGTTCAAGCTACTTTTGCTAAATTTTTTAGATTTTTATTAAATAGTTTAGTATTTTTAAACATTTAATTTCAATAAAATCGTTTTTAATTCATAAAAAATTATAAAAAAGTCAAAAAAATATAATTCTCTTTTAAAAAATTTTCTGTTAAACATTAGGTAGGACTTAGGAAATTAGATTTACTTTGTAGGTTTAAAATTGTAAATTTTGGTATTTTTTAAAGAACGAGATTGAATCCCGTTCACGTTTTTAGTGTTTTCAAGCCCTAATCACCTTCGTTTTTGGTCTAGTTTTCTTTGTTCTAGCTTTTAGTCAATTAAGAGTTATAAAATCCAAAAAGATCATTTTAGAACTTAATTTTGATAATTTAGGGTTTTTAGGTCCCGTTTAGGATTCTCGTTTTGCGTTTTTAGTTAAAATTTGTCTTACCTTAATTGTTTTTAAGTTTTTGCCTTAATTTTCCCGTAGTTTTAGATAACCAATCAATCTTGTTCCATTCAAGCATCGATTCTCAAAACGACTCTCGACTTTCAATTGCAATCCTTGTTGAGGATAACGACCCGGGAATCATACTCCCGGATTACTACAATTGAGATTTTTTGATTCTTATCCTTATATTTTTATATTTATAAGTATTTTATATATTTATTTATATATATATATATATATATATATATATATATATATATATATATATATATTTTAAAGGGTATAGTCAATAAAAATCAATTTTTGGCGCCGTTGCCGGAGAGGATTGTATACGATTGTTGAAGCCGTTTGACAATTTGTGTTTGAAGATCCTTCTGTGTGAAGTGATTTTGCTTACTTTCTTAAAAAAAAATACAAAAACATTTTTCATTTCTTTTATTAGTATATATATAATATAAAAAAATATATAAAAAAAATCAAAAAATTAAAAAAATGTCCATAAAAAGAAATAAAAATCACAAGTTGGTAAAAGAACACCATCAAAATAATACTTTCAACTGAAGTATTATTCATTAATAAGTTCCCGAACCAAAGATCAAAAACTTACCTTTTGTGTCTCTCGCGAGGTACGGCTCACCTTCGAAAGTTAAACAAACTATAAGAGGGGTATAAGGCGGGTTGTTCCTAGGAACTACGACCCTAAAGGAGAAAGGTTTTTAATAGCTTTGCGCTTTCCTACTCCTCCGCTCCTTTGTGGTTATTCTCTTTGAAGAGTTACGACGAAGCGAAGTTCGATTATTAGGTTTAAGGTCTTATCTCATTGTCCGTTATTAAAATACATTGTGAATACGTTGTTGAAAAAACCAAAAAAAATATAAAAAGGAAAAAAATTAGTATAAATTTTCTTTTTACATTTTAGTGCATGCGCACTCGTTCTCAATCTCGTAATTCTAACCGTCAACAACAACAAGTCCCACCGACTTTTGTTGAACCATTTAATCTTGTTGAACCAATTGAAAATCAAGCTCCTCCCGTAGTTACGATGGACGATAATCGTCTACTATGGCTTAATTTGCTCAGAAGCACCCACTGTGGGTTCACGAGGTTGCCATCGTTTGTGCTCCGAGTTCACGTCGAACTACTTTGAGCTTAAGCCACCCGGTTTGCTTACCCTCGTTCAAAACAAACAATTTTTCGGACATGACAAAGAAGACCCTCATGCTCACATCCGTTATTTCAACAAGATCACTTCTACGATGAAGTTCCCGAACGTCCCGAGTAACGTCAGGTATAGCTTAATGATTTTCCCATTTTCCCTCGAGGGTGCAGCCCAGATTTGGCTTGAAAAAAAGAACCACCTCGAAGATTCTTACAATGGGATTGATATTGTTTCTCAAAAAATTCTCAACAATTTCTTCCCTCCTTCTAAAATAAACAAATCTTTAAATTGAAATCACGAGATTTCAACATACGATTTGATTGAAACCTTTTACGACCGGCATGGGACCGATTCAATGATCTTCTTCGGGCCATGCCCACATTCATGGATTTTCGTGAGTTACATCAAACTCGTACTTTCTATAATTGCTTTGAACTATAATGATCAAGATTAGTTAAATTTCCTACTGTGAGGTGGTTCTGGGATAAACTTTTTTGGATAAAATGCCCCCTGATTGCTAAGAATTCCCATTGGAGAGCAAATCCAAGTTCGTAATTCACGTAACAAACTGGTTGTTACCAAAGTGAGTTCGAGCTCTTCTACCCCCGGTATTTCTCCCAATGTTGCCGAACTTAAAGACATGGTGAAAGCTTTGCTTCTCGATAAGAAATCTCAAGCTCCCGCTCCCGTAAAAGCGGTCGAGAAAGTTGTGTTACTTGTGGTGGTGTTCATTCTTACTGAATTGATCCCCGCCCAACGTATAGGCAACGTTTATCGTGACAATATTCAAGAATATGTTTCCCAAGTCGCCGCAGCTAATTTCAATCAAGGAAATACGGTTACTACCGGATAGCCGATTTGATAAATAAATTCGACACTTCGGATTTTCCTCGCGTTCAAAACCAAGGAAATAACAAAATCGTTTAAACCAAAAACCGGGGAGACTAATTACAACCAAAAGCTAAATTTATCGAACCCCGATTAAATCAATTCCACCGGTTCACCAAGCTCCACCTTACAAGCTTCGGCTCCGCAAAACACAGGTGTGTCGAAGGTATTTTTCAAAACCTACACAAAGATAATGATGCGGTTATGAGAAAATGCAAAACCAAACCAAACATGCAAATTCAAATGACCTTTAAACGATTTGCTTACCAAGTTCTGATTTCCAATACCGCTTCTACTTCAGGTTCGGGGACACTCCCTAGTAATACCATTACTAACCCGAAGGTAGATTTGAAGGGTTAGATTAAGCCCATTTTAGCTTATTCTCTTTAGTTTAGAGCTTATTTAAGCTTATTTGTCTTTTAGTTAATTTTTTTTAGTAATATAGCTTTTTAAGTAAATTGCCATTCTAGCTTATTGTAGTTGCAATTTTGTTTCCTAGTGCTTTTAGATATGCCCTTTTATCTGTCTTAGCTTATTTTAAGTTTTCATTTGCTTATTAGTGCTTAATTTGCCAAACAGTTAGCATTTTTAAGGGTTAGTGAAGTTAAGCTTATTCTGTCCCCTTTAACTGCTTATTGTGTGCTTATTTTTGGTTTATAAAAAAAGTTGTTTTGTAAAGTGTGGCTTATTTTTTAAGCCCTCTAAAAAGTTATGTGTAAAAAAATGGCATTGATAAAAAACATTTGGGGGATTTGGGGGGAAGTCAAGGGTGAGCAGGACTCGAACCCGAGACCTCGACCCCAATTCGACCAAACGTTTTATACACACACTCCCTCTACCAACTCGCCCTTGGGTCTTTTTAAGTTTTGTTTTGCACAATCAATCTTTTTTTACATTTTAGGCCTTTTAGCTTATAAGCCGTTTTGGCTTATTTCACAGCTTATTTGATAAGCTGTTTTTCCCAACTTATTTTTATTCGATTCTACATTGTTCAAGCTACTTTTGCTAATTTTTTTAGATTTTTATTAAATAGATTAGTATTTTTAAACATTTAATTTCATTAAAATCGTTTTTAATTCATAAAAAATTATAAAAATGTCAAAAAAATATAATTCTTTTTTAGAAAATTTTCTTTTAACATTTAGGACTTAGGAAAATTAGATTTACTTCGTAGGGTTAAAATTGCAAAATTTGGATTTTTAAAGAATGGGATTGAATCCCGTTCACGTTTTTAGTGTTTTCATGCCCTAATCACCTTCGTTTTTGTTCTAATTTTCTTTGTTCTATCTTTTTAGTCAATTAAGATTTTTATTTAAAATCCAAAAAGATCATTTCTAGGACTTATTTTGACATTTTAGGGTTTTTTTTAGGTCCATTTTTATGATTTCGTTTTGTGTTTTAAGTTAAAATTTGTGTACCTTAATTGTTTTGAAGTTTTTGCCTTAATTTTCCCATATGTTTTAGGTAACCAATCTCCAATCTTGTTCAATTTAAGTCATCGATTCTCAAAACGACTCTCAACTTTCAATTGCAATCCTCGTTGGGGATAACGACCCAGGAATCATACTCCCGGATTACTTCAATTGAGATTTTCTTATCCTTATATTTATATTATTTATAATTATTTTAAATATATATTATTATATATATTATATATATATATAATATATATATATATTATATATATATATATATATATATATATATTTTTTATATATATATATATATTCGAAAGGGTATAGTCAATAAAAATCATATTTGTTATAATTGTTACATGCGTTTCAAATCTTGTGGTCCACCTTATTACGTTTAAACTAAACCTATGAATTCACCAACTTTTGTTGACGTTTTAAGCAATGTTTTCAGGTGCTTAGCTTGGATATCTGTTCAAGGTGCTAGTTGAGGTCTTCCTTCTATGTGACAGCCATTTTCAAGACTTCTAATTTATCATGCTTGTTAAACTTTTATCAAACTTTATTTACGCTTCCGCAAATTTTTGAAACCTATTTTGGGATGAATGTAAGACTATCTATTTTATTAATGCAACAAGTATGATTTTCAAAAATGTACCCTTTAGATGTCTTTCTTTGTACCTTGTGATCGTGGTATCCATGACACGTCACGCCCCCAGTTATCTATTCCGACGGGACCCTGTTTAGGGGTGTGACACAATGCTCCATCACTCCTACGCTCCATCTGTTCGCTTGTCCTTGCAGCATTTATGCTGGTGCATTGACAGTCTCAGATGCTTCATTCTGAGCCGCCAGTATCCTATCCTTGATACTCGATTGAATGGTCGTGTTCATAGCTTAAACTCTCTTAGGCTTAATTCTCTCCTTTATACTTAGTGCATCGGCTACTACGTTCGCCTTACCAGGATGATAGCGAATTTCACAGTAATAGTCGCCGAATAGCTCTATCCAACGACGTTGACGCATGTTCAGTTCTTTCTGATTGAAGATATGCTGGAGACTCTTATGGTCTGAATAAATGACGCTTGTAACACCCCAAAAAATACAACAACGCAGCGGAATACCACTTTGGGGTGTTACTTCCCCCTTATACGCAACACTAGATTCAAGAGAAGACCTCTAGGTGTCGTTTGATAAAAAATAACATATGTTGATTCTAGTTAAAAATCTGAATTTAATATAACATTTGTCCCATAATTGCATCACAATGAAAAGCTTGTATGTATAGACTCCAATGCACTTCAAGAAATCCGAGCATATAATTTACCTGAGAAAAACATGCTTAAAACGGTCAACATAAAGTTGGTGAATTCATAGGTTAGTTTAAATATGAATGTAAGTTGCAAACAAATATATTTACGCACTGTGTCATCACAGCACCCTGTAAAACGTTTAGAAAATATGCACGACACATTTTTATGTCACCAAAAGTACTAATATTATCCCAAAGATTTTATAAATAATGCATGGTTAATTTAATGTCACCAAAATGTACCAATCTTATCCCAAAGATTTTATAAATAATGCATGACAAATTTAATGTCACCAAAAATGTATCCCTGGCACCTCGTGCCTATCGATTTCCTGAAAATAATATATACAAGGTAGGACCGCAAGAATTTTCCCTGTAATACTACAACAAATGCAGACATCACAAAACCAGATTACTGTTACACTAAGCTCATGACACTGAAGCTCGACGTATATTAGCTATTTTAGCCATTATGCCCATACAGATGTTGTAACCCGCAACATCCAAAACCGACCTGTTATAATATTCGTTCCCGGTGATAGCTAGTCACCGGAACGAGGGTTGTCAAACCCGATAGATCTACCTTTATAACACTCGCGCTTCCAAACCAGGAATTAACAGTTCACAATAAGTGGGCTTAAAAGGGGGTTATTATTATACTGAGGTACACTCGTAATCAATGTAAAACTTTTACTTGCGCCATTTTGTAAACTAAGTATGTAAATGAGTTTGTAATAAATATCATGTAAATATGAGTTTGTTAATAATTCATGTAATTTTGAGCTTGTAAATTTCATGTAAATATGAGCTTGTAAATATCATGTAAATATGCTATGTAATCGTCCATGCAATTTTGAATTGCAATACAATTTAGCAACAAGCAAGCTCTCACCCCAAAGTTATAAAGCGTATATGATAACAAGATAAAAAAGGGGGCTTATAAACTCACAAAATCCCTTAAAACAATTCACATTGTTATAAGTAAACGAAGTAAGTATAAGATTTTGTAGTAAGACAAGCATGTATCCCCCTCGCGGTTTTAAAACATTCAAAAGATTGGAAAGCGAGGCTATGAACTCACTTTGAATTAAAGACCATGATCAATTAATCAATTAAATCACAACTGATCTGCTACGTTCTCGAACGACGAACTTATAATTATGTCGTTCGATCTATAACAACGTTAATAAATACGACCCAACGATGCGATACATCGTTACCACGAAATCATACATAATTTTATAGTATACATACATATATACATGTGATGAGATAATCCTCTTGCGCGTTTTAAACCTTAATCCTTAGTATATTATATGTATATGTACTATTTTTCGTCCAATCCTAACTTATCTCAATATTTACAGAAAGTTACTATTTTTAGACTCCCCGTTTTTAGAACCGAATAATGATCTTAAAACTATTAATTGAAATAATATATTAAATCGACCTTTAGTTTTGGACCCGCTATGTCTAAATTTTAAAAACTGACAATCCTGCGGCAAGGGTTAAAAACGTCATTACGAACAACTTTGTGTTTCGCCGGAAGGCTGAAACGGGGAATCAAAAGTGCTCAAAATCGTTTAATTAATAATCTGCCAGATTTAATAATATTAAAATAACTTATTTTCTATTAAAGTATATATTTCGATTTCATTCCAGTTTCTTCGGTATTTTGATTTAAAATCCGTTTTTATATCCAAAACGGTCACGTTAAAAATATAATTTGTTATCTTTGTTAACACTAAAGTACTTTCTAACTTATCAAAAATCTCGAATCCCGAATCTCATGTTCCGTTTTCTGCTATTAATTATTCGTTCCAAAACGCGCCATAGTTCGTTTTTAGTTCAACTCTAGTCTTTTAATAAATCTATTATCCTTATACATTATTATCAATCCCGTTTTAAATATTTATATCATATTTTACTTAGACGTCGCAAGTTTTAATAGATTTCATCACATTATAATTAAATCGATAAAATAAATGAAACAATTTATATATTTATGGTGCAAAACAAAACGCACCCTTTTTGTGTCTGATTATCAAACCAAACAAACCCCTGGCTGTCCCGGCTGTTTGACAGCCAAACGCACCCTATGTGGGGCTTATGCTACAACCCAACGCACCCTATTTGGTGAAAACACAAACCAAACGCAGCCCCTTGCTGCTGACCCGATTTCCAAACGCACCCTTTGGCTGATTTCACAGCAAATGCGCCACTTATGTGGTGTTAACCACAGAAACAAACACCCCTTGGTGCTGTACGCATAACCAAAACGCACCCTTGGCTGTGAACCTGCCAAAACCAAACGGACCCTAGTCTTGTATAACAACCAACGAACACCCCTTTCTTGTGCTAACCCAAAACCGGACGCACCCTCTTCGGGTGGTGGCTGTCCCACAACAAACGCACCGCACCCTTTTCGGGTGGTTTTGGTGCGGCTGACCCGGAACCAAAACGCACCCCTTTCGGCTGTTTATAACACAAACCACACGCACACTAATTGGGTTATAAAACCCAACGCACCCATTTTGGTGATTTAGTGTACAAATATGGACGCACCCTTGGCCGGTATATAACAAACCAAACGCGCCTATGGTTGCTTACTACACAAACCAAACCCCCTCCCCCCCTTTTTTGGGCTGCCATTAACCCAACGCACCCTTTTGTGTGGTTTTTACCTCTCAACGCCACCCCTACTCGTTGTTACAAAACAAACGTTTACCTGGCTGTCCCGGGGGGGACAGCCCACCAACAAACACCCTAACATTACACCCCTTTTTGATGCAAACCAAACGCAAACCCAAACCCACGCAACCCGGCTATACCCGGCTGTTTTCGCGGCCAAATCCCGACACCCTCCCCGGCTGTTAATGACAGTCAAACCCGAACCAAACCCACCCTCGTGGTGGCTGTCCCGTGATACCGACGACCACCTTCGGGTGTATCTTAACAACCAAACGCAGCCTTTCTTGCTGCTGACCCGGACCCCAAACGCACCCTCGTCGGTGCTAAACCAAACTCGACGCCCTTGTGGTGATAGACCCAACCCGAACGCACCCTTAGTTAACAACCAAACCCACCCGCACCCTTTTCTTTATAACCTAAACCAACGCACCCTGGTTGGTTTTTCTGCCGAGCCAAACGCACCCTAATCGGGTTATAAAACCCAACGCACCCATTTGGTCTGACCCGCAACCCCACGCACCCCGTGGGTTGGGACCGACAACCTTCGCACCCTCGAGGTGCGAACACATAGAACCAAACCACTCCCTTCTATGATGTTATATAAACCACACGCACCCTAGGTGCGGTAAACAGTAACCGACACACCCTTGGTGGGGGTCGGCGGTGTCTGTGATGATGTTGATGGTGGTATGACTGTTGTGGCAGAGGTGGCGCATGGCGGAAAGTGAGTATGGGGATCGGGTAGATCCGTTGATGAGGAGCATCTTTGGTGTTGGCCGAAAAACTCACCGGAAAAACTTTTGTGTGACCGGTGGTTGTGGTGGCGGCGGTGGGTGGTTCTGTTGGCCTGAAAATATGGTGGGGGAGAGAGTTATATGAGTATGTGTGTGTGTATAAGAGATGAAATGAAATGAAATGTATAAGTTTTTATATATATATTAAAACTTATGATAATTACCCCATAGTCTAGGGTTTATTTTGTAACTTTTTATATAGTTTTTGATAAAAAGCGGTTCGGAACTCATTTGAGCGACTTAACGGATGATTGAACGCGCAAAACTTGCGCCATTGTTTTTCGGAATCATTTTTCTGATAAAATGAGTATCCTTGATAATATTTCATAAATATTTTATAACATTTAATAAAATATCTGTATATTACAATTTTGCGAACCGGTTTGCCTCGTCCGAAATAAAAAATGATTTAAGCTTCAGAGTATTCACGATATCTATCAACGCTTCTTACTTAAAAATGATGAATAAATTTATTACTATTTTTATTAAATAAATACTGATAACTAAAAACCAATTTAATTATTTTTGTGTGTCCGCGTTGTATGTTGTTCGTTAAATGTTTGCGGTGCTGTTTTAGCCCTGCTCGTTTCCAGGTTTCAGGCAAAACTAAAAAGTCGTCAGGAATTTCGTTTTACATCAAGTTGCTTTAGAGTCCGAATAATGAAAACGTGATTTAGTCTCTGTTTGATAATATCAACCTAGGCTAAATAACTTAGCCGGTTTTCACAAATTGTGCGCCGCACTTCTCTACATCATTTATGATTTTTGCACCGACTTAAGCTAAGTACGCAGCACATTATAGAATGTGCGCCGCACTTCGAGCCTCCTACAGCCTATAAATAGAGACGAAAATCAAGCCATTTGTATCATCTCTCGTATCATTCTTCATATCAATCTCTCATCAAAACCTCTCCTAATATCTGAATTAAAGAACGAAGAACGAAGAACAACATCATAGTATTTAGTTAAATAAGGGTTTAGTACGATTTGGTAGTTGTAAACGGTGTGTGTTCAATCCATCTCTAATCCGATTATCGTATGTTTCTTGTTTCTCGACTTTACTTGGTTATGAACACCATAGCCATGAGTGGCTAAGCTCCTTATGTCTACTCGCTGATGTTAATATAATAAATTAGTATTTTATATTTTTACGATGTTATTAATCTTAAGCTTGTGTTGAAATCATGTCGTGTCTAATCTTATCAACTTTTTAATCAACTTTGATTGTATACACATAGCGGTATAGGTCGAAAGACCCGTTGTGTGCTATATTGTTTTAAAGATTTGTCTATGGTCTTTATCGTTTGGTTGGAGAAATCCGCTTACATTATTTGATAAACAAAATAGATTTGACATAATAGTAACTTGATTATTTGTGTGACACATTTGATTAAGTTAACTAATATAAGTCTTAAGTTAAAACAAGTTAATTTGTGAAAACGGTTTTTGACAAAAAAACCTTTTTATAAGTTAAGTCCTAAAATCGAAGATCTTAATTATTACTATTTCTTATGAATTATATGAAACTAACTGAGAAGTCATTCTCCTTTATTATTAAATCCATCATCAATCATATCTCATCTAAAAAAGTCTTTAAGTTTTGTTTTAAAACTTGCGATTATACGAACATAATCAAATCCCTATGGATTTCAACAAATATGAACTAGAGGACGAGAGGGAAGGTGACGAAACATATAGAAAAACACACTAAATATGTGTGTAAAAATGATTCAACCAACACCCTCTCTATGTGTGGAGAGGGTTTAAATACTTACAAGGTATGTGCTAGGCTGGGCTTTCCTTGGGCTTTCTATAAGTCGGCCCAGTTAGCTTCCTAACTATTACATAAAAGTGTCTAACTATTACAAAGGCTCGTAAAAGAAAGTGAGATAGAAAACTTTCTAGTGAGAGAAAATATGACTTGTGAGAGAAAATGAGATAGAAAACCTAGTCTGAATCTAGAGAGAGAAAGTAAGATAGAAAACTTTTTAGTGAGAGAAAATGTGACTTGTATAATGAAATGACTAACCACCTCTTCCATGGCATGGAATAGGCTTATATAGTGTGTTACAAACCTGCCAAAAGGGCCTTTGTAGTAGGCTTACACGTTGGGTTTAATACCCGGCCCATTACCGAATGTTATACATTAAACGATTAACTACGAGCTATAATAAACGGTAAAGTACACGGGGTGACCGAGTCTTTTTATAATATCTAACAATCTCCCCCTGAGGGAGGTCACCCTGGAAAATGCAAACTTAAGCTCAGTAATCTTCTGATTAATCTTGTGTTCAGCTCGTAGTCTTTGATTCTTCATGTGATATCTTGTACATTGATGATAGTTGCGTTATTCTTGTAACTTGTGTTTTGTACTTGATATGTGAAATTGAGCATTTCTTGAGGATCATCAGCTACTCTAATCTTGTAATAAATCATCAACTTGTGATCTTTTGCCGTCTTGTGGTCTTGTGTCTTACGGACCAACATGCTCATACCTTTCTTGATCTTAAAAGCTTGAATAATTTGTTCTTGAAGTTCTTTAACTTTAATACTTGGCCACTTCAAGAGGGGCGTGTAATATCAGAGTTGCGGAAGCTTAGAAAACATATGATTGAGCTTTCATGATTTCTTTGAATGTGTTGGTGAAGTATGAGCATGCGTTAATGAACTTGTCTTTGCCAGAACAGGATGATACCATCTCTATCTTTATATGAACATGTAATAAAACAATTAGCAATAAAGAGAAAAATTAGTTTGAAAATCAGTCGACGTGTTACTTAGTGAAGGTGTTTTTGTAACACATTAATAGTTTTAAGCTTTTATCAAAGTTCGTTAACTGTCAATTCATATACTGGAACAAGTTTGATTCTTGTAGAATCGCATCATCATTTCTTTCCAGTTGACACGAGTTCGATCCATTAAGGATCTCACAAGTTACCTACCAAGAGCTTGTTTGATGTTGGCTCTAGCAAGATTTCCATCTTCACTGTGATGGGTATCACTCGCAAGGATAATGCGTAGGACTCTTATGATAAACCTTGTTTTCACATTGTGTGAAGAACAAGCAATATGGAATAGTGTCCTAATGAGATTAATTGATGATCTCTTGGCTCTAGACTCAATTGTGCATTTTGGTTTTAGTGATCGGAGGCTGGAGCGGACTGCCACCTTTTCAATATCAACTAACTCGGAGTGAGAAAGTCAATAGATAACGTGTTTAGTCTCCATGAGAAATGAAACAGAAATCTTTTAAGAGATTCTGAGTGGCTAGGGAGGGTTGTGCAATGCATCACTAGGTCCATGACGGCTTTCTTCAATGTCAGCAATCAACTTTGTGATTCTGACAGCAGATGTATTGACCCGGTTTCTGCCTAAGTGTATGGAGGGCTTCTTTCTTTACACCCTTTATCCTTACATTTCTTTTTCATTCTTCAACCCCTTTAGTGCTTACCGAGACTTCATGACTAGAACCTTGTTAGATTTTTTCCAGTTCTAGCTCCATCTTAGTCGGTACTATTCCCTTATTCTCACTTTTACTCCTTTTTTATGTCATACCTAAGGACTTCTACACTAACTAGTGGATTGTCCCTGGGTAGATCCCTCTGGTTCTGGCTAAATCATGGGAACTAATACCTAACCTTACCAACCTTATAACTTCGATAAAATTAAATACATGGTTGGTCTTTTTGGTACAGTTTACCTTGCTATAAAACCAATTGAAAAACTCAATCGGGTACTTGTGATATAAATATCAAAGCTTTTAGTACCTCGATTGTTTTTTGAATTTTCAGAAATGCTCCCCTTCAACATGTGTGTCGATTAAACGAAAGTGGGTAGCACAAGGAGGATGGATTATACATATGAGTCCACAAAGTCATATTTTTTATCAGTTTTCATATTTAAATCACATTTTCTCTCCTTATCAAAAATTTCAAACCCTTTGATATTTTGGATATCAATTTATTTAAATATGTTAGAAAACTGGGAGAAAAATGTGTTGATTATTCACAAGCCGAATGGGGAACAAATTAATGCTCCCCTGAATCTATGAGGGTACGTGTGAGTGACAAGTATAAAAATTTTGAAAGATTTTGAGTTTAACGAGAAAACTCTTAAAAAACTTTATGCTTGTCACTGAACACTTAACTATACACTACATACTTATAATAATGTACAAGATATATTATACAAAATAAGTTGATATTGACCTGAGTATCAGAATGATGAAATCATTCAGTTCTCTGAATAAGTCTGTTGTCAACATCTCTTAGTCTTCCACCAACAAAGCTTTCGAGACTCTTAAATATTCTCTAAATCTTGAGTCTTCCCTCGATCACCTCCATAAAATCCTTACTCCTTCTTTTGTCGTCTTCAGACCAAATTCTTGTTTCCATGCCCGTATTGAACTTGAATAGCTTGAAGTCTTTAACCATGTGATCCAGCTTATCCAGTATCTTATTTAGCATGCCATCACTAAACTTGTGCACCTAAGTCTCTCGCATCATCTTCTTCTGATTATTTCTGTCTCTGTAGATTATCGCCCTCGGCTTGCTGACTATGGTGTAATCTTCTTTGAAGAGAAAGTCAGACGCATCCCAATCTGGTTGAGTGAGATTGAGTTTCGTTTGATAACTTTCAATCTTGAGTTGCAGATCTTCGACACGTTTTCTGATGATGATGTTCCTTATCCATAGGTTGACTACGTTGAAGAGATGAACTTTGTCGGCACCAGATAAGTGATTGAGCTGACCTTGAAGATGAAGTAGGTATAGGTCTTCAAAATCATTAAGATGCAGATTTTTAAAGTCAGCTTCCGAGATCTTGTTATTCTTGTTGTCAGCTTGCGGAAGAACAAATCTTTTTAAGTAGGTATACCCGTATCTTTCAAGAGTCTTTGAAGAACAATCTCTTTTAAGTAGGCATACCCGTATCTTTCAAGAGTCTTGAGACTGACTACACTGAGAATCCGCATGTGGGATCTGACTTTACTGCGATCAGAGGGTGCATTATGTCTTGTGATGTAGAATTCTTTGCTCTTAAACCACCAATGAGTAATATTATAGGTTGCACTAATGTTGTAGTCACGTTCACTTTCAATCCACAGTGACGGCACTAGTTCTTCAAGCCCAAAGTCTGAATAGTTAGTGGCTTTAAGCTTGGATATCTACAAGTCACCCCTTCTTGCTGTGTCACCTAATATAAGATATTCCAAATCTTTATTGAAAAAGAATTATGGATGAATGGTTACCTGACCTGGTGTACCTCCTAGGGGTAACAGTTTGCTCACATCAGGCACCAACTGATGACCCTCAGGGTTGACCAAATCAACTTGATCAGTAAGCAGCCGGTGACACTCTTTCATTTGGAATTGCAGGGAAATGCTATTCTCGTGAAAGGCTTTGACTACCTTGAATGTTGGATCTTCCAAATTAGATTTGATTAGCTTCTTTTTTCCAAACCTTTTGCAGAACCATTTGATGAACGATCCCATATCTCCAATTTTGCTCAGAAGCTTGTTTTCCTCTGGATCTTTGTATGACTTGGCTAAAGCATTGGCCTAGTTGTTCTTAGCCTTAGGTGAATCTATCAGAGGAATGATCCAGTCTGGATCAAGAGTTTTTGGTATGTCTTCCTCTAGTACAGGCTTCAACCAGTCAGGTCTTGTCTTGATCTTGGGAAGATGTGCGGCATTGATGTCTTTTGAATCTAAGATATTCACATCATCTGGTATAGGTACGTCTTCAACTGGCTATTCAGAATGAGGAGCAGGCTGCAAGTTGGAGGAGCTGGAATGAGCTTCTCTCATGTTAGACATTTTCCAAGTTGGGGACTGAGGAGCTAGAGGGTGTGTTGAACCTAAAGCATCTGAATCATGTCTTCTTTTATTACTTGGATCTGAATCTGGTAGAGGTGGATGAGGGTCTTGATCATCATGACGTCTCTTACGTAACTTATCTTTCTCAGCAAGGAATTCGTCCTTGTTCGCCCGTGCCATAGACGCCTCAAGAGCTTCATATAGAGCCACATGTTCAGGAAGTGATTTGTAGGTACCAGTCTCAAACATGCGTTGGTGAAGTATTTCTTTCATATCAGCTTCGGGCAGTTCTCTGAAGCGATCATAAAGGGGAGCTTATAGAGCCACGTGCACAGCCTCTTTTACAACTTCATTCACTGTTTGATTGATCTTGTGAGGCAGATCCTGAAGCTCTAAGGTGAAGACCCTAGATCCAAGATTCTGAGTCATATTACCAAGAGTCTTGTTCTTCTGTTCCAAACTAGAGAATTTCTGTTCAAGTGCTGTGACACGCGCAGCTAACTCTGATTTTGTTATGCTTTGTTGTTGTGGAGGAGGTGGAAGGGTTGCTGCTGTAGTCGTTGTTGTTGCTGTAAAGACTGGTGCTTAAGTGGTAAAGGATACAGGTTTAGGAGGAGAGAGATCAATAATCGGTGTGGATAGAAGTAGAACCGAGGAAGACGCTTGATGAATTAGAACCGTGACCATGGTGACCACTTCAGAATCCACATTGAGTTTACCCGGTTCATCTTTAGTTGATTTGTCATTTAAGAACTAATCCCCAATAGTGTAAGCATCATCCAGATTCTTCATTAAAGAGAGAGTCTCAGATGAACTTAGTGGTTCCTCTAAGATGACATGTTCATCAGCTGGAAACTTCAAGCTTTCATAAACATTAGGGTACACATTAGCCATGAATTCTTCATGCGTGGGCTTAGGGTTTGGTCCAGCAAGAGCCACACGGCTTTCCCCAGGGTCTGGTCCAGCCTGGTCTTCATCCATCTTATCATCATCAGGTAGGGGTCAAGACTCGGGTGTCTTACCAGGGTCTGATCCAGCCTGGCCTTCATCAATCTCAGCAGTCTTTTTGTCTAGATTCACTACATTAGCTACATCGTCACCTTGTTCTTCACTAATTTGTAGTATCTCAGTATCACCTCCACTGTTTGTCTTGTCAGTATCAGCACCTGTTTCAGCATCCATAGGAGATGGAGAGTCACGGACTATATTTGCAGATGTGTCATCCTATGGTTGTGCAGAAGGTCCTATTAATGCCTCTTTAGAAGCTGGAGTCTACCTCTGGAATATAAATTGGTTTGTGGTACTTCTCTTTTTTGGCGTGTGTAGAGCTAACAATGGTTGTGCAGCTTGTTCTTCTGTTGCAATTGCTTTTCCCTTGCCTTCAACCACATGGAGTGGTCGGGTGGCCTCTGCTACCGGTTCTCGTATAGCTACATCGCCAACATGTGCTTGACTTTGTGCCTAAAATGATTCCAGGCTCATCTGAATAGCACGTTCAACATCATATTCGTCACCTTCATCTTGATGTTCGGGTTCAGATTCAGGTTCAGGTTGAGTTGGTTCATCTTCATCAATGAGTTGGAGAGAAGGATTTCCTTTATGAAGTTTCTGCACTTTACACCTTTTTGGATGCTTCGCAAGAGAAGGCTTTGAGGGTTTTTCCTTGGTTACCTTAGGTTTCGGTGCAGATGCTGGTTTGCTTGATTTCTGTTTAGCATGCTTCAGCTTAGGTTGGTTGGCAGTTGCAGGTTTCTTCTTTCCTCCCTTTTCAGTTGTAATTTTTTGATCATGCTTTGCAACCATTTCCAAGTAAGCATTGTAGTACGGTGCATTCCTGATATTGTTCGAGATCAGCTCATTGGGAATGGGCATTCCAAAGACTTCATCTTCTTCGCCTTTGGGAACGAATTTGAGATTACCAAGTCTGAGATCTTCTTTAGCAAGATGAAACGAAGATGTTGATCTTTGGTGAATGTTATGAGTTCTTCCCAAATGATAGATAATTAGCTTAGTGAACAGACAATAAGGAATAACGTGAGGCTTGTCTTTCCTGCCCTTCTTAGTAGGAGTGCCCAGATTGGCCTTCTTAGTAAGAAAAGTCTAAATAGCTTGTACAAATTCTTCCCATATGAGTTCAGCATAGTTAACATTTGTACTTGTAATTATACCCCAAAGCATCTGAAGAACTGGGTATCTGGAACTGTCAAACCCAGAAGTCTTGCATGTGAGACATTGGTTGATCATAGACAATATTGCTCTCTATGATTGATATAGGTTATTCACCGCCATTATTGACACAAAGTGAATTTCCTCTGTATACCCCAGCTCATTCACAAAGTCCATGATTGCATCACCCGACGGAGGTGACACAAACTGGTGAGCTTGATCAATGGGTGTTATCTCCAAAGCTTCCCTCAAAAGATTAGCATCCAATACGAATTGGGTTTCATCCAACTGAAAACTGTAAGCTCCAGACTTTGCCTTATAGGTAATTATATTCCAAAATTGTTAAATGTAAATAGCTGGAATAGAACCTGAGGCAGTGAATGCTCTGAAGAAGTTTGTGTTTTGTAGAATATCTACAGAGATCTGAAAAATTGGATTCTTTTGCTTTCTTTTGCTTCTTTTAAGATCCAAGACAAAGTTGCTCTTGTTCCAAATAGGACCCATGCAGCAAAATAGGATTATAGCTATCTGATCATCAGTTCTTAGTTAGGAGTAAGGAGTGGAGAAACTTCTCATCAGTCATTTTCGTCTGCACAAGGATTATCAACAAAAGAAGACTGGCACAGACTCATGACTATATTTTGATGTTAGATGAGAACATTAAATCGCTTTAGATTGAATTATGCGTGGTGTTTAGTCACGTTGGTCAAGGATATCCGATGAACAATTACAATGTTAACAAGTCTCGAATGGGATTTTACAATAGTACTTGTTATGCCTTTAGATTGGGCCTTGAGAGGGTATTGGGACTAATGGGCCAAAACTTTGAAATTCTAGCCCAAACCGCTACCTACTTGACACCAAACCGCTGCGAGGTGAGATAATCAAGTCGCTATGAAGAGTAATGATCAAACTGCTATGTAGGAATGATCAAAACAGTATGTAGTGAAATGATAAACGTTATGACCAATTAGTCTACGGATTTTATATTAGTTTTAATCAAACCGCTATGACCAAACAAACTAGCCGAGGATTTTTATTCATTTTAATAAACCGCTATATGACCAAACCGCTATCATCTATTTATTTGTTCTTAAACCAAAACTGCCGCTAAGACCAAACAGCTAGGGATTTTATATTCATTTTAATCAAACCGCTATGACCAAACCGCTATCCATAATTTATTTGATTAAATCAAACCGCCATGACCAAACCGCTAGCATTATTTTAATAAATATATCAATCCGCTACCAGTTAAGAATAATTCGAAATAGCGTTTTGGATTATTTTAATAATAAAAATTTTCTTCTTCAAGACGCTTACTCGTAGCGGTTTTCTGCTCAAATAAAAATATTCATAATTTCAAATCCACTGTCAGGCTAAACCTAAGCTAAACCGCTCATCAAGCGTTTTAATCCAATCCGCTTTGGGCATGATGTCTAAGCCAAACGCTATTTCTTGAGTATTAGTGCAAACCCGCTATCATAGCAGAATAGCATCAAAACCGCTATGTAGAACATGTTACTAGGATGTAACAAGAACAGTCAAACGCCATCAGCAAGACTAAATGTTAATTATCATTTTATTTGTCGTAATTCAGGCAATTCCATACATCGATAATGTGTGTTTGAGAGATCTTATTATGTAATCTAACAAATCAACCAACAGCAAGGCCAATCTATCAAGATTTCTTACATTTGAGTCAAACTTATTCATTTAGGCAACGACATTTTTAAAGCACTTTAAAGGTCTCATGCACACATGTTTTACTACTCTAATATAACCTTTATACTAACAACATAAAGTAATACACAACAGGGACATTACAACAGCAGCAACCACTATTGACTTTTGAAAGGTTCTCAGATCTTGTGCTATTGATCCATAAAGTAACGCCCTCAGATATTCAACATTCCGCTGCGTACTCAGATTTGAGGGTGTTACAAAGGGGCCCCATCCAGTTTAAGTCGATCCACCATTGGTGTATCTACAGGGTCACATGAATCCATCCCAAATTTCTTTAAAATTTCTAAAACAAATTTTAATTGATTAATAAAAATGCCTCCGGGACTTTGTGAAACTTGTAGTCTTAGGAAAAAAGACATTTGTCCCATCATTGACATTTGGAATTTTAAACTCATCTCATTGAAAAATATGTGACATGCTTTAGGGTCGGTTGAGGCAAATATGATATCATCTACATATACTTGAACAAGAAGAATATGTTTGCCTGTTTTCTGAGTAAATAGTGTCAGATCAACTGCACCATTGGAAAACTTGTTGTCCAGAAGAAACCTTGACAAAGTGTCATACCACGCCCAATGAGCCTGCTTTAAACCATACAAAGCCTTCTTCAGACGATAAACATGTGTCGGATGATCCGAATCAACAAAACCCTCTGGTTGACTAACGTAGACTTCTTCTTTCAATTCGCCATTCAGGAATGCTGTCTTGACATCCATCTGGTAGATGGTCATGTTCTTACTGGCGGCATTGGCGATGAAGATTCTTATAGCCTCGATGCGTGCAACCGGTGCAAATGATTCCTTGAAATCAATACCCTCCTCTTGTCGATATCCCTTGGATACCAACCGATCCTTGTTCTTCAGAACATCACCGTACTCATCAAGCTTAACTTTGTAAATACACTTGAGAACTATAATCATGACACAGTCTGGTCGAGGTACTAATTCCCATACTTGAAGTCGATCAAATTCGTGAATCTCGTCTTGCATGGCTTGAAACCAGCAATCTTTAGTCACTGCAGATTTGAAGTTCTTTGGTTCGACTTTTGATAGTACAGAGTTGTACAAGCACCACAAGGCATCGGTTGCAAGTTGTTTTCTGGTGGATACCGGTCGAGAGGGATTGCCAATGACGTTGTCAAGCGGGTGATCCTTGCTCCATTTCCCGAGATGATGATGTGGTTGAGTGACATGAGTAGATTCCGTTGAATAAACATCCCCAAATGATGATGCCTTAGAACTAGGTTCCGGAGTAAACAAGTTTACGAAGAGATCGTTATCAGCATGAGCGAAAGGATTGTCTTAAATAAGAGTGGATCTAGCTGCAACACCTTGATGTGAGACAGGAGGTTGTAATTCTAAAGATGACGGTGAATGACTTGGAGAAGGTGCATCTTGATTAATGGTAGTAAAAGAAGGTGTACCGGCTGAAATGACAGGAACCTAAACTGTTGCAGCAAGAGAAACCGGTATGCCAACACGAGGAGGTTCTAGGTATTCATAGAACATCGGTTAGAATAATATCTCCAACTCTTTATTTGTTGGGGGTACATAAGGTGCTACAGGGACCGAATTGGGTACGAGCCCTGAACTAATCTGTCTAGGCGTCAGAATCGTAGATGCGGGTCTTGTACCAAGTTGCACAGGAGCCATAGGCTCAGATAGCTCATCTAATTAAACGTAAATACTTTCCATGATTCATCGGGTTCGTTTGTTGTAGATTCTATAACCCTTCCTGCTTGGTGCATAACCAACGAAAATTCCAATATCAGTTGTTGGTTGCAGTTTTCCAAGTTCCTCGCTGTGATTTGTAGGTTACCAAAGAGCACCAAAGACTCGAAGAAAGGTAAGATCAGGATTCTTATCATGCACCAGCTCATATGGGGTTTTGTTATGACGAGTGTGAATGAGGGATCAGTTTTGGGTGTAACATTTAGTAGCAACAGCTTCTGTCCATAGAAACATCAAAGCCTTGGAAAATATCAACATTATCCTAGCTGCCTTCACAAGAGTACGGTTATGTCTTTTAACAACGTCGTTCTGCTGTGGAGTCCTCGGGACTGATTTTTGGTGAAAAATGCCGACACTTTCATAATATTCAGTCAGAACTTGATTGACAAATTCTGTGCCATTATCGGTATAGATGTATCTGACAGTTTTGTTGAGACCGACTTGTATTTGCTTCATAAATTTAATGACGAACTCTGCGGTTTCATCTTTCGATCTCAAAAACTTAACACAAGTAAACCTAGAATAATCATCAATGATAACTAAGATGTATTTCGTCCCATTAATAGTTTGCACTCGCATCGATTCACATAAATCCATATGAAGGGTATTAAGAACTTCCAAGTTGGTGTTTTCAGTTTTGGGTGTGTGGGTATGCTTTTTGCTCTTTCCTAGTTGACATGCGGAGCAAAGATGATCTTTCTCAAACTTCAATCTAGGTAGGCCTCTTACTAAATCCTTTCTTGCAAGGTCATTGATGGTACCGAAGTTCAAGTGGTTTAAACGACGATGCCATAACCATGATTTGTTCTTGGAGGCTTTGGACAATAAGAAGATTAGGGAGGACTTCAGCATGTCTTCAACCGAGATAGTGTACAAATTAGAACCACGAGAACCTTTTATTAATTCAACACCATCTATATCTCAAACATAACATGAATGCTTCCTGAATGCAACTTCCAAATCAGAATCACAAAATTGTCTGACAGAAAACAGATTGTGTCCTAGTCCTTCCACATAGTATACCTTGGAGATCACATTGTCACCAATCACGTAATCACCATAACCCATGATAGCACCAAAGTGGTCATTCTCGAATCTAACTGTCCCGATAAACTTTTTCACGAAATTCTTGAGCCGTAAGCGATCCCTCATCATATGTTTTGACCAGCCTGAGTCCAAATACCAAAGGATGATCTGTACGACCTACATTTGAAAACAGACGAAGATGGAAAGTTTGGAAAGTTAGATCCCCAATTTTTGTTGGGGTCCTGTTGGTTAGCATAAGCAACATCAGTTGGCATAGACGTATCAATTGCCTGATTCACAGTTAGAGTGGGAATGCTAGTGGGAACTGCCTTATACTGTTAGTTTCTACGTTGGTAACTAGTTAGTGGTTTCTGAGAGTTGTTACTTAATTTCTCAGTTATTACAGTTTTACTAGCACTAACATTTTTAGTTTGTTGTACAGGCATAACATTGGATGTAGTGAGTCTAGTTAAAGGAAAGTGAATATTCTTCTAGTGGGCTTCCATCGATAACCAACATTAGAAACACTTTTCTTGTTGCTTTCCATAGTTGCTTAACTTGCTTGGGTTTCTAAACATTCTTAACTTTGCGCACAACATTTTTAACAGAGGGGGATGCATTCACATAGTGCAAATAATTAACCACACATATCATGATTTGCAGAAATTAAGCATTTGTTACATGTCTTGCAATAAATGAGAATTCGAATTAATTACAGTACGCTTAAAGCTAATACTAGAATCAACACGATTTGTGGTTTTCAAACTAGACTTATTGATCCTAGGGTGTTCTTCTACTTTCTTCTTGTTGACACTTTTAGCCGGCGAGATCCTATTTTTCTTGGTATTGCTCCTAGGATTTGATCCGCTAGCGTCAGTGCAACTATGTACTCCTGTAGAAGGAATCACAGGGACATTAGTCTTCTGAATGTTCAGTTGCTCTACATGTTTGTGTATGTTATTATTTGACGTTTCATAGTGGTCCTTAAAAGTAACTTGCTTTTTCCTAGTTAAGGGGGTAGAAGCATGCTTTTTATCTCGTTTATTAAAGTCTTTCAGACAAGTGCCAATCACATATTCTAATAGTTCCTGAGAGTGTTTAGTGTAAAGGCAAGCAGATGCAAGTGATCTATCTAATGGTCTTTCAACCTTAGCTTCCTTTACTATCTCGCGAAGGGTTTCTACACTTTCCTTAAGATGTTTGAGATAATCTAGATAAACTTCCCTATTGTTTCTACTGCAAGGGGGGATTGGTTCAACATCTATAGCATACCTACCAGGTGCAAGAACTCTTGATTTAACAGAATCCATAGTGATGCATTTCAAATTTTCATGTATTTGGGCTTTCAGATTCTCATTTTCAGTTAATAAGGTAGTTGTCTGTTCGATATGTTTAGCACGCGTGATCTTAATAGAATCATACACTTCCTTGTAATGTTGATTAATTTTTGCATTCTCAGCCCTAAAAAGCTTATTTTGTTCCTGGAGAACTATGACATTTTTAGTTAATTGAGTGATCTGAAAATCTAAGGCCTTGAAATCAAGAGTACGGTCTGCTTTACTACGGGTCTCTTTTAATTGAGAGATTTGCATTCTCAATTTTTTGATGGCGTTGTCCTTTCCTTGAATGGAAGCTTTCATTTTTTCGATTACAAAGACTGAGTCAAAATCAGGAGCATCTCGAGCGGGTGGAGATGTGTTGTTTCTAAAACTTTCTTTAAGGTGTTGATACTTTAACTGTAAATTTAAGTGATTTACCTCAAGTGTGGAAAAACATTTTACTAATTTAGTATGATCATCTTTTTGAACCTTATCATGTAATTTAGAAAGCTCTACTTCAAGTTCTAGACAACGTGCTTGAACAACAGTGTGGGCATCATGCATTTTAGTGAATCTAGATACAGTAAGCTCAGAATTTGTTACAATATAAAACACTTATTTGGACAAGCAATCAGCAATTAAATTGTCATTTGCAATGAGAAGATTTTTCCGCTAAATCTCATCATACTTCCTATTCACAACATTTTGGTCAACCTCAGCTTCCAACTCTTCAAAAATTTCTTTTATTTCTTTGATTTCTTTAGTGAGAGCCTTTTGAATACCCTCAAAATGTTCTTTAAGTGTTTTGAAAAATAGAATGACCTCGGTGAGATAACATTCCTTGGTTTGTTCAAAGCCCCTTTCCTCTTCAGTGAGACCCGTTGGTGTAATTCTCTTTTTACATGTTTTTTCAAATTCCGAAAAAAGTTATATAAATGAAAAAATGTTAATTTTCACTTGACTTTTTGTTGGAAGCACCCTGGGGACAAGCGTTGCAGGTGTATTGGGAGGATACACCGTCAACGCTTTGATTGGTCTTGAAGCTGTGGTCTGCTCTTTGAGAGCTTCTGCTTTTATTTTGAGGACATCCTTGGACCAAAATATCTGTCCGGGGGTCAGTTGTGTCTGTGGTGTAAAGGTCGCCAGATAGTTCTCTTTCGAGTAATCTGGGGGTCGAATATTAATGTTTTGTTCAGTCCACAGAGAGGTTTTCATTTTGTCATTCATTTTCTTCTTAGTGATTTCAGCTATCTCTATGGTATCCTCTGAGTTGTGCACTATGGTCAGGACATGATGGGTTTTGATAATTTCATGACCATTAAATAGAGCAGGCTGAGCTTGCTTTGCACGGGTGAGACATAATGGGTTCTTATAGCCAATGGCTACCTTTCTCTGCTCATTATAATAAGGTCTTAGTTTACATAACATGTGAACTGTTTGAAGAGACTGGCCTTGTTTGTATAATTTATCCTCGACCTTTTCTTTTAATGCTTTCATGTCCAAAAATTCTTCTAGGTATTTGTTTTCTTTCTGTTTAAAATCCTTTTTTAAAGACGTAACTTCTTCTATCATTGACTTGTTATGGTTGATGGTAGAGTTAAGTTGCATTTTTACAGAATGAAGTTCCTTTTTCAAATTTTCTTCCTTACTATTACGGTCAATGATAACTATTCTTAATTGTTCCTCAATCTTTTGTTCTCTTTCAGTTAATTCAAACTTGGTTCGTCTCTCATACAGTTTAACTTTTTCCTTATATGTTGCAAGTTCAGCGGTGAAAGATGCATTAACTACTTTGTTCTGCTTATTTGCAGAAATACTTTGGACTGTCTGTTCATGCATTTCATTAATTATCATCATATAAGCATCATTTGGCACAAAAGATACATTAATTTGTACAACTGGCTCTGTGTTGTCCTTCATATACTGATCATACGAAATCATATTGCTATCACTCGGATAATCAACATTTGAGTCAACAACGCAGTTTGGTTGTACATCATGATGCATCTCGTGTGCTTCATGATGCTCGCAAACAGCATCTTGGTAGTTATCATATTCATGTACCTCAGATAGAATGTCCGCATCGTATGACGGACTGGCTTCATCATAAACTGGATCTGCTGATGACAGATTTGCCATGAACATGGTCAATACAGTAGGAGCCTCGTCAACATCAGAATCAAAAGCATCACATTCATCCGCTTGAAACACATTATCCACATTAAGTGCCAGATCTTGAACTGGTGAGTCATCCACATCCTTATCAACGGCAGTATCATGACCACCTGCAAGAAACAACAACTGCTCTTCATCCAAAACCACACCATTTTCCTGAGATTGCATCAGCAACATCTTGTCTTTGAAGTAATCTGAATTCTATGGTCGCTTGGGTTGAGTTCAGTTCCTTGCAATGTGTCATATACCATTGTAGTTATAACACTTAATCTGTCTAGCTTGACCAGGATTTGCATTCCTAACTCTGTTTTGAGCCCCTCCATTACTAGCTGCACTTGTGCCCCTTGGATTGTTCCCCTGGCCTTTGTTTTGTCAACCCTGAACATTCTGAACAAAAACCCTGGCGTCTTGAACTGTGGCTTGGTTCCTTGTGTTTGATGAGGTTCTGAGTTGATTGTTAGTTTAAGGGAGGTATGTCTTGTATGATTGGGTGAGTAGGGCAAGTGTGTTGGTTAAGTTCTCAATCAAATTGTCTGTTGGAGAGAGTCCTGAATCAAGTTGTGTGTTATCAGCAAAGTGTGGTTGATAGGTAACTGGTGGAACATGTGTGGATGGTAGGGTGGTAGATGATTGCGAGGAGTACTGTTGAGGTGAAACATTGGACATCAAGGCGAGAGGATCAACCGTGTGTTGAGTGAATCGTTCCAACATTATTTTGTTCTCATTGGCATGTACCTCGTGTTACTTTAAATAAGCATACAACTGATCATAGTTTGATTCCTTTAATCCTCTATTCAGTTTCACTGCTGTTACGAATCTACCCCATTCAGGCAACATGTTATTGACAAACTTTAAATTCAACTGCATTCTGGGCATGGTCATCTTGATGTTTCTCATGTCGTTGATGAGCTTGGTAAACCTAACATAGTAATTGTGTATGGTTTCTCCTTTGTTCTGATGGAAGTGTTCAAAATCATCGTACAATTGTGATTCACGGTCTTCTTTTGTTAATTCAGAACCTTCCAGGAGCATCTTCACATTATCCCAAATGTCTTTTGCATCAGTGTAATGATTGATAAGAGTGTAGATGTCTTTTGGCAACCCTTGAATTAGGATATTTGTTGCCCGAATGTCAGCGTTATACCTCTCCTTATCTTCAGGTGAAAGGTCAGAATAGACTCGAGCTCGTTCGGGGCCTAAATGTAGGGCACCTTCATTCCCTTCAGCAAGTGTTTCCCGAAATGTTCCCATCTGAAAAGGTCCTTCATCAATCAACTTCAGGATGTTCACCCCATTCTCTTTACCCTGACAATACAGTCGAATACATTGTTGCCATGATGCAAAGTCAGTCCTATCAAGCATAGGTAGTCGGGTATCAGAACTACAAGAAAATTGAAACTTCTAAGAGATTAGCATCTAATTGATTGTGAAATGAATTTAAGTTGATCGAACAATGATTAGTGAAGTGTTATTTAAAAGGGGTGATGTTTTTTAAGTGTTTGTTTTGTTTGAATTTGTACGTTTACAAGGTTTGAAAAATAGTCCAAATGCCAAGTGGTCTAATATTCCAAAACAGTGTCCTAAACCGCTAGAATAGTAATCAAACTGCTACTGTCAAACCGCTACAGTGAAACTGCTATGAAGAATCTATACCAAACCGCTACCATGAAGAAAAATTGCCAGAGGTTTGATTCCCAAAAGACCTTGAGAAAAATCTTCAAAACCTGTAACAAACCGCTACCTCTAAACCGCTACGGATGATAAACCGCTACGAAGTCGAACTGCCAAACCGCTACTAGAAGAAAGTGGTAAACCGCTATGAAGAAGAAACACCAAACCGCTACCAAGAAATGAAATTGGCAGAGGTTTGTTTCCCAAATCTCTATGAGAAATTATCTTCAAAAACCTGTAAACCGCTACAGTTCAAACCGCTACAATTACCAAACCTCTACTAGTAAACCGCTACACTAGAAGACAAACCGCTACTGACAAACCTCTGCCTAATAAGACAAACCGTTGTCAGAAATGACAAACTGCTAGCACAGTGTACGACCCTAACAAACCGCCAGAACAGTGTACTTTCCTGACAAACTGCCAGAACAGTAAACCAAATCGCTATGATTATGAACTACGAACTTTTACACCTTAAAACACCTAAAAATCACCCTTTTGAATGTTTTAACTTGGATTCTTATGCAAAAATGAGTACTAGAAGGCTATAGCAACTACAAAAACATGACATTTAACACAAGAAATGTGAAAATCAATGATACTCAAAAACAAGAGCTAAAACCTCTTAAAACTCAACTTTTGATCTAAACCAAGCACTAAAATGCACACACAAACGATCTAATCATCCCATGAGCTCTGATACCAATTGTAAGTTCCTAGATTTCACATAAATATGGACTAGAGAGAGAAAGTTAGAGAGAGAAAGTAGAAGGGAGAAACATATAGAAAAACACACTAAATGTGTGTGTAAAAATGATTCAACTAACACCCTCTCCATGTGTGGATAGGATTTAAATACTTACAAGGTATGTACTAGGCCGGGCTTTCCTTGGGCTTTCTATAAGTCGACCCGGTTAGCTTCCTAACTATTACATAAAATTGTTTAACTATTACAAAGGCTCGTGTGATCGATAATGATCGTCACTTCACTAAAAAATGAATTCATAACATAATCAAATCCCTGTGGACGACCTGGTCTTACCCTAAATCTGTATTATTACGGGGGTTTATACTTTAGTCGTGTGTTAGTTCAAAAATTGGTTAAAACTAGTCTTATAAACTTAAAGCTTTCATAACACATCAAAAGTTTTTGGCGCCATTACCGGGGATTTTAAACTGTTCTATAATCATCTTTTGTATCTTTTGAAACAAAATTAATCGCTTTTTCCTACTAAAAATCAATTTGCATGAAGTGCACTACACTTTCTGCATTCAAATGTTTTTTTTCCTAAAAACGTTCTCTAAATCATCCAACAGTTCACCTTGGATGCGTACATGTGCTTTCAACTCAGAACTTTTCGAACCATTATCTGAACCTAAACGTACCCTAAATCGTAGACTTCGTCGATGAAACAGGAGAGTCCCATTCGAACGAAGAGACAAACGACCAGCACAACCAAGAATTGTATACCTTACCATCCTTGACATCAACTATTTCCGTTACTTTCTTGATATCTTTGAAAATTAAAACCCAATGGATGATGAACCTATGTGGGCTGCTGACCGTGTTGTCGCTTCGACTCCCGGTTCTGCAATAACCATTCCTGAAATCGTGAACGAATTTGCCATTAAGGGTAACCACTTGACTCTCTTCAAAGGAAACCAAATTGATGGTAGAATTAAAATTGATCTGCACAAGCACATTCATGAATTTCTCAGAATATGTGATATGTT